>APFE030394043.1:4754-53612 GCA_000404065.3 Pinus taeda
TTAGATACCTTGAAGAGCAAGCTCGTGACTGCCCCAATTTTGAGAGGCCCAAACTGGGCCCTACCTTTCCACATTCACACAAATTCCTCAAACAAAGAAATAGGAGCAGCCTTGGGACAAATTTATGAAAAGTTACATTATGCCATATACTTTATAAGCAAAAACTTGTCAAAGGCAGAGTTAAACTATACAGTGACCGAGAAAGAACTCCTAGCTGTCGTGCATTCTTTAAACAAATTCAGACATTATATCACAGGTTATCAAACCTTTGTGCACACTAATCATGCTGCAATTAGATATTTAACGAACAAATGAGAAGTGAATGCTTGTATTATTAAATGGTTGCTTTTACTGCAGCAGTTTGATTTGACCATTATTGATAAGCTTGGTAAAGAAAATGTTGTTGGTGACTTTTTGTCTAGAGTAAATTTGCCTGCAAGTGAAGAAGGAATGGTGGATGACCAAATGCCGGATGAACATCTGTTTTCTATCTCAGTGCTTTCTCCATGGTTTGCTAATATAGTAAACTACTTGATTTTAGCACAATTTCCACCACATCAGCCCTCAAAAGAGAAGAGAAAGATAGTGAGGAAAAGTGCCCCTTTCACTTGGACTAGGGGAAATCTCTTCAAACTTGGCCCAGATCAGATCTTGAGAAGATGTGTAAGGGAGGAGGAAGTCTTTGACATCCTCCTGACCTATCATCATGGGCCTTGTGGAGGTCATTTTGCAGCAAAAAGAACTACCTTCAAGATATTGCAAGCAGGCTACTACTGGCCCACTCTTCATCAATATGTGAGGAGATATACCAGCCACTGTGATTGATGTCAGAGGATGGGGAAACCTACTCCAAGGGATGAAATTCCCATGCAACCTCAAGTGAACTTTGAGCCATTTGAGAAGTGGGGCATGGACTTTGTGGGTCCTATCAGCCCTCCTTCAAAGCAGAAGCAATACATCATTGTGTGCACTAATTACCTGACAAAGTGGGCAGAGACAAAAGCAATCAATGCAACGACAAAGGAAAAAGTAGCTAAATTTTTGAGAGAGAACATATTCTACAAGTTCTAGTATCCAAGAGAATTGGTCACAGATCAAGGTAGTCAATTTACTTCCAATTTGATTGAAGACCTACTCACACATCATAGAATCAAGCACAGAACTTCGACCACTTACCATCCACAAGCCAATGGGTAGGTGGAGGTCACTAACAGAGCATTGGAAGGGATCCTAACAAAGGTAGTGAGCAACAGTAGAAAAGACTGGGCAAACAAATTAGTTGAGGCCACTTGGGCCTACAACACAACATGGAAGACCACTACAGGGTTCACATCCTATGAGCTGGTGTATGGGAAGAGGGCTTTGTTGTCAAAAGAATTTGAATTCAATACCTTAAGGATGGCAGCTTAGTTGTACCTAGACCTCAGCCATGCACAGAAAGAAAGATTACTTCAGCTCAATGGATTGGATGAACATAGAATCCAGGCCCTTCTCCATACAGAGGTAGTTCAGCTTCAGACAAAGATATGGCATGACAAAAACATTAAGGAGAAGCAATTCCAAGAGGGAGATTGGGTACTACTCTATGATTCAATGTATAAAGATTTCAAGGGCAAGCTAAGGACAAGATGGTTGGGACCCTACACTGTGGAGAAATGCAATGACAATGGTTCAGTTCTGATCAAAACCATTGATGATGAAGCCATCCCCATGCTTGTCAATGGAAATTGATTGAAAGTATAAAATAAACCCCTCTCCAAGCGAGAGTTCATTGAAGATTTGAATAAGACAGTGATGGTAGTAGAGCATGTCTTAGCCTCCACTTCATCCACTCACTGAAGAAAAGGAAAAAATAAAAAAATAAGGACTCAAGTGAAAACCTCCATGAGGCACTTGTGTCCCATAATTGGGTTGAAAACCTCTCCTGAGGGGGCCCATTGATGTCAAAAAAAAGGAAGAAGAGAGAAAAATAAGATCCTTGGGTGAAAACCTCCCTTGAAGGCACCCAGGGCAGACAGTTAGGGTGAAAACCTCCCTGAGGTGCCCTAGTTGTTTTCAAAAAATTAAGAGAAAAGAAAATCGAATTTCCAGAAGGGAGCCCTGAAACCAACACCAGCACCTATCCTACCTTCCAAATCTTTTCTCCATCATTCTTGGCATTTTTTTCACCTCACTGTGCTTATTTTTCAAAATCTGTGTTTTCTACAGGAGGCTCCTGTAGGAATTACAGAGAGTCATAAATGGATAGAAAAGGTAGTTTGAGGGATAGGGAAGCTTCATAAAAAAATTTATAAATCCTCCTGTATTCTTCAAACCTCCTTTCCATCATGTCTAGGCATGCATCACACCCCAAGCATCATTCTTCTTCTTGTCCAAGAAAAACACAAAGAAAAAAACAATTTTCAGGAAAAAGAAAAAAACAAAAAATAAGAGAGTAGGCAGCACCATCAACCTCACCTGAAGCCTACATATTACCTATCCATCTCTATCTACATATTTGGCATCATCCTCATAGCTCCAAGCACAGAAAGAAGTTGAAGTTTCAAGAGGAGAAGCAGCTACAGGAGCTCCTGTAGGAATTCTTGTAGCAGCTGATCCCATTAAAATCCAGCATCAGCAACAAGAGGGTGCAAATATGGAAGTTGAAGAAGACACTTGAAGCTCAGATCCAGCTAGAGAAGAACCTGCACAAGGCACAACCACACATCAACATGCAACAAAAGAAACAAAGGTGTGCAGTAGAGAGAAAGAACCACAACACCTCATAAGCAAATACATTCGGATCTCAGGTAAGTAACTAACTAGCTCCTCTATTTGCATTTGTGTAGTTAGAAGGCATGGAAAAGTAATGAGATAGTTGAGGTTGAATGAGGGAAAGGTGGCCAGTTAACTTGGCCGCCTTCATCTAGTTCACTCCACACATTTGAAGATGTCACCCACACGTGCGCACAGTCAACTCAAGAAAGATGCCAAGGACAAGTAGTGGAGGAAGTGTGAACTCTGCTGCAATCATAAGGGATGATTATGAGGAAAGGGCCATGATGACAAGGTAGGTGGGGACCAATGGTTCAAATATGGCCAACGTACACTTGGCCAACTCACCTTCCATCACCGGAAATATCCATAAAAAGCATTAAGTACTCCTCCCCGAGCACTTTCACCACCTTTTCCTTCATTCTCTCCTCGAAACTCCGCTCCTACAATCTCCTCATGCCCCCATAGCCTTGTAATCATTGTTCTCCATTGGTCTCTCCCATATTCCTGCTCTAGGCGTTGTTTACTAGAGCACTTACAGGTTCTATAGGAGAACCTACAGGAATTCTACAGGAGGGCCAGTGAGTTTTTTTGAAGGGAGAAAACACGAGTTTTAGCACAATTCTCGGGCTAAGGAGGTAGGTTCTATGCATACCCCCATTTAATATCAAAATATGCAAGCAGTGGTTTAATTTTGATTCTTGTTAATAAAGCCTTTAGGTGGAGGAAACACATAACATAATTTCTGCTTGTTTCTTAAAAAAACACAGTCTCCATGTTTCTTTGTTTTTCTTCAAAAATTTTTGTCTCCTTCTCCACATTTGGATTCCAAAAGAAGCATAAACAAAATGACAAGAGGTTTTATGAGGAAGGAACCCACCAACTCCTCCAGGCTCCATGCACATCCCCAAGTAGTGGACATATTCACAAGAGCAAATTGGATTAACTTTTTTGAGAAATTATGAGGGTTTGATGAGGAAATTGCTCAAGAATTTGCCCACTCTTTGGTCCCTCACACCAGAACACATGCCATTATCACCTTTAGAGGTCTTTCCATGGATATAACCCTTGATTTTATCAGTAGGGTCACTACCCTTCCTCTTGGATTGCCCTAGAGTAAGGATGAAAAACCAATTGGCCAGGCCACCAAGGAAAACTTCTTCCAAAACAATGAAACCCCCATAGAGGATAAAAATGGCATTAGAAGGGCTAGCATACCATATCCTTGGGATGAGGTTAGCTATAAAATAATCAAATGAGGTACAACATTGTCTATGGTTACCATTTTAGAATCCTTCATGAATTAAGATATGGCATGGACACTCCAGCCCCTCATAAGCTCAGCATCCCCTACTTCCTCCTGCAGTCTCTCATTGACTCTAGCATTAAATTTCAAGTAGGGAATTCAAAGCAGCTCGCTCACCATGGGTTAATCAAAATTTTAGTGGAAGAAGCCCTCCATACATTTACACTCCCTATAGCATGGGAAATCTTACAAAACATGACAGTAGAAGATGACATAAAAGCCCTAACCTACGATATCAGTCCTACTAGTAGTGAGGAGGAAGAGCAGCAAGGGGGAGAAGGTGAGGTAACTGGTGACTTAGTAGAACAAAAAGGGAAGGAGGAAGAAACTAATATAGAGGAAGAGAAAGCTGAAGAAATAGAGCAAGAAGAAACATAGCAAACAAAGACAGAAAGAGAACTAGAAGGAGGAGAAAAAGGGGCAAAAAAGACAGAAGTGTCCCCTGAGACTCTAGAAAGAGAGGCAGCAGCTGCTCTCACTACCTCAACACACCAATTAAGCCAAAACAGAAGAGGAAGAGGCAGACCTCAATGTATTTTAGGGCTAGGAAGAGCAAAAGAATCAAAACAGGGAAACCCCAGCCTTCTTCAAAAGTGCCAATTATTATTGAAGATTCACCCTCTGCCCAAGGGAAAGAATCCCCTTCCAAGGCAGCTATCACATATGAAAGGGGGACTCCTAGATCCCCCACATGGGAAGAAAAGGTAGAACTATAGGACCCAAAAATAGTCCTACAGGAGGCACAGACAGTTCTAAAGGAGACCCTGTCAAAACTACAGGAGACCCAAAAGTTGGAGAAAAGGGTAGAAGGATAGCCACAGGGAAAGGAAGAAGAAACAGAGCTACAAGAACCTAATCCTCAGCCCAGTCTTGGCTCCTACCATAGTCTTCTTGAGGGGGGAAGAATAATTCCACAAAAATTTTCAATTCCACTATTCTTTGAATTAGAGAAAGAAAGGATAAGGACCCATAGGTGGATGCAAATAGCCAAATGCAAAGGGGTTGAGGATATTGGCCATATGGAGAACAAACTCAGAGAAATGGGTAGAGAGATAAGTGTTGTCAAACACAGAGAAGCAATTGCAAGAAGCCAACTTGAAATAGAAAATGAATTGCTAAGGAGGCAGCTGCAAGAGAAAGAGACCCAACTGACATGCATGGCCAGTTGGTCCATGGAGGCATTGCAGTGTAGGACACCAGCAAAATCTTATGGCCTGTATCTCAAGGACCAATGGTTGCAATTTCAGATAAAGACTTTGGCACAAAGAGGCACAGTGCCTTTCCAAGATTACAGGCAATTTATGGACCTATGTGATCAAATCACATCAGAAGATAAGGAAAAGATGGCAGAATTCTACCTGCATAACATGGCCCTCATAGACATGAATGTGTGGGACCCCAATGCCAGGTTAGGGGACCTGTAACTAATGGCCATGGCCTCATGGATGAACCATGAAGAGTTAAGGTGGTAGAAATAAGAAGGCTGATGATAAAGAAGCAGAATGAGCCATTAATGATCAGAGCTGAGCCATCAGACCCCATGGCACTCATCAACACACACAACCTTCTTGCTAATAATCCTTGGATTGCCCCTAGATATATTAGTGATCAGGCACAAGCCATTGCACATTTTGAGGATATGGAAAGGTTACTTGGGGATGACTGTGTGCATGCATGTATGAGGAGATGGAACACCTTACCACACAGTCTAGAGATCATGGAATATCATTCCCCAATGAGGATGAAGGAGGCATTAGGGAGAGTTCCAATGTATAAGTGCTCCATGCAGAGGCTAAAGGTCAATTGGATTGGCCTCAAACTGAGCCCCCCATTGCTGCTAGGCATGCTAGAAGGCAGAAGAGAAGAAGAAGAGCAGGAGCAGTGGGAATAAATAGACAGGAAGGTGGGATTCTATGACAAGGAAGAGGAGACAACATCAGAAGCATGGGATGCTAGGGAGGCCACCAGGGCCATAAAAGATGAGGAGATGGACTAAGTTTCTCAGAGGATAAGCAACACTTTCAGTAGGGGGTGATGATGAGTCTCATAAATGGGTAATTATATGGGCTCATTTTACCTCCTAACCTTGTCAAATCAACCATTCTCTTAGCTTATTGTATGGTTTTCTAATTATATTTATGCTTATAGAGTGAGTTGAGTTAGTTATTATGCCATGTGGTCTAATATGTGTTTAATGCATATTATTGATGAATTTTGTGGTCAAAGTCAAGGATCCAGTGGAAAAAGGAGAGGACTTATAGTAGAGACTCCCCCTCATTTATTACTCCTCACTTTGAATTCCCCTTCATTCATCTCAGAGTACAAGCAGCCAAGTCATGCATTAGCAGGCAGCCGAGCAAGTGGAGGATAACTGATGACTATCTCTAGTTTTGGGAGCTAAGCCTCCCTGGTTTTAAGGATGTTGTTGGTAGCTTCATTTGTATAAGTAGAGAGGCCTAGGGCCTCACTAGGGTCATATTTTTGTTGGATTTTTGTTGTACTTTTGCTTATGTAAACTCTACTCAACTTCGAGCTTATTATTTTGACAGTTCCATGTAATCTTGTTATTGTTTTGGAAATGAAGATGGAATCCTTTTTGAGTTAGCACCGAGTTACCTCAGAGAGCTGAAGCTCTTGGGTTAGGGCCCAATTCAAGCAACCAAGCTCCTCTTTACTTGTATTTGTATGTTTTATTTCAGTTTGTAGATTAGGTTGTTGTTAGTTGAATTTCTTTTATGACCAAGAATAGGTTTATTTTGATGATTCAATAGTTCGCTTCCATTTGTGCTTTCTATAGCAGGTTAAGTAGTGATAAAGAAAAGATCCAAAAAGCTAGAAACAGTGCCTTGGCCTCTCTTCCTCCCTCTGGGACCATGATTTGAGGCAAAGACCCTCTTGCTGCCCCAAAAACATAGATTTTCCTCATTCATAGGACTTCTAGTGTTCACAGCTTTTTAGTTGGTTAATAGTCTAGTTTGCTTTGCTTCAAAACTTCTCCATCATGCTCACTTCTTTATTTACAATAGTCTTCTTCCATGATTTCCTTTATTGCATCGGTTATCAGCATTTCCTTTCAGATCACAGTTTAGATTAGTTTGATGCAAAACTATATTTTTCTAGATGCACTTATTTCATTGCTTGCTTAATCTCATTGGTTGATTTTCAGTTGTTTAAGCAACAGAGATCTTATGGAAGTAGGCCAGCCTATCCACCATCCCATCCTCCATCTAATCCATGCCCTACAGGTCGCCAAGTCACCCCTCAATTCTGCCTTAGTTTCTTGTATTTTCCATAGAATTTCTTCCTCTCTCCTTGAGCAATCCAATCATCTTTCTCTCCCCCAATGATTCTTGGTAGACCCTAGGTGCCCTAAAACTTCATTCCAACCTTCATTCACCTTTTCCACCCACTCTCACACCCTCAAAACAGCCAAAACTACTCTTGGCCTCCTCCTGTAGGCCTCCTGTAGGATGTTGTTTTTCCTCCTGTAGATTTCATGTGTCCTCCTGTAGGATTTCTTTCAAAGGCCGAGTGTGGGAAAAGCCTCCAAAAGGCCACCTGAGACCTCCTAGGACCCAACCACACCATCCTACATCTTCTCGAGTCCCAAAACCGCCCTTCAACACCTCCTATTCACTGCCACCTTCACAAACAATAAATCACATGCCTATCAAATTCACATAAAATTATATAAAAATCCAAAAATATGTTTTTTGCTCATTTACTTCCAGAAATAGCTTAGTTAGATGTTGTTTGCTTCCTTGAGTAGGTAATGGCATTCTCTTCATGGTTTCCATAGGGTTTTCTGCAAAAGTAGGATTAGTTGGTTAATTAGGATTTACTTGGTTTGCTTTACATTTCAGTCTTTCTTCTTTCTGCAGTTAGAGTAGTATCTGTAGAGTAGTCTTTCTCTCCTTTCATCACATATAGAGCTTCTTCTGGAATTCATAGAAGTTGGCTTGAGCTCCTAGTGATCTTGCATCGGCTAACCAAGTAACAACTTGCAGTAAGAACTAGTACTTGTGCATACAACACTGTCACTTCCAAGTTTATTACGAACTATCGGTTAATAAGAGTAAAGTAGGTAGCCCAGGAGTTGCAGCATTATTGCTGCAATATTGCCACTCACCAAAGGTCTGGCTCGGTCGGGAGGTAAAATTGTGCAAATTTTGGGAAGGACAGTTAGGGCTGCAAGACGACAAGTTAGGCATGCTCTGCACACTTTCCTAAACGAATAGTCAGCGAGGGTTGGACAGCCAAATTTGCGTAATTTTTTAGAGGAATAGGTCGGGCTACATGAAGGGTCAGCAGGCAGGGATTGCGTAGTTTTCTAGGGAACTGCCTAGGAGGCTAGTAGCCAGAATTGCGCAATTCCCAGAGGGAACTGCCAGTTGGCTGCTGGCCTCACTAGCAACTAGAACTGCACAATTCCTAAAGGGAACTGCCATTTGGCTGCTGGGGTCATTGGTAGTGAGAACTGCACAATTCCCAGACAAAACTATTAGTTGGTTTTTGGGGTCACTAGCATAAAAAACTATGTAATTCCCTTAGGGAACTGACAATTGGCTACTCAGTCACTGGCAGCATTAACTGCGCAATTATTGGAGGGAATTGGTAATCTGCTGCTAGGAATTATTGGCTAGGAAAACTGCACTGAGGCCGAGAGGCCAGCTTGCTGATCATCTTTGCGCAATTCCTGAGCTGAGATGACTGATGGGCAGCAAAAGGTTTGCTCATGAGCACTGCACAATTTTTGAGATGAATAGTTGGTCAACTGTCCAGGTGACTAACTGGGAAAACTGTGCAATTTTCTGAAGGAGACAAGGATGGGCACTTGGTGTCTGTTTGGCCTATTTGTGCAATACCCTCAGTCAGTTGAACGGGTGAGTTCAATTGCCTCTATGCAATTTTTGAGGGGAGTCGGTCCCTAGGTGACTGTCGGGTCCAACTATCCGGGTGACCAGCATGAGAGTTGATTGAGTTGCTTGTGGGAAGCGCAGCTTAAATGACTAGGTTGGTGCTTCTGCACTTTTCTGGTTGACATTTGATTAAGTCGAAAGCATGGTGATAGTTCGACTATCACTAAGGAGTTTGGTCATCAGAACTTCAACAAAAATGACTAAGTGTGTGAATAGTGGAAAGATGCATAGGTGATCATACGAACACACACTCGCATGACTTGACGACGAAACGACCAAACCATCCAGACACACATGTTCGACATGATTGACCGACGGTGCAAGTGACAAGCACGACACTCATGATTGATCGTTCATTGATCGAGACGACACTTGCGTGACAATTAATGTGACTTTGTGTGTGAGTGCGACAAATGCTTTCATGGCGAACACAACAAATGCATATGAAGCAAAGACTTTGAGCATAACCAAAACACGGTCACAAGCATGTCTTGGACATCAACATGAAGAGACTTGGATGGAATGAAAAAGCAAGGTGAATGTAAAGACTCACACGAGCTCACGGAGTGAACCCGAGTGTGTGCAGTCATCAAGCGAAACTCTTCAAGGGAGGCTCTAAAATTGGTGCAGGCCAAAATTTTGGAGGACGGTTGTAGCTACTACAACACTTGGTGACATGCTGGTAGAATTCCAGTTTCTCTGTTTCAGTTCATTGCTAGCACAGGGCCTTGGTATTTTGGAGAGTATTGAATCGTTGTGCAGGTTACTTCAGTTTCTCCACTTACCCTATGGACATACATGGTCCACCCTTTGCAAACTCATTCAAGCACAATCAAAAGTTCAGCTTAGATCCCAGTGTTTTAAATTTGGGAAGGGTAGTTTAGCTTGCGAGTTGAAGATTTTCAGTGTATAAGTTTTCATCTCTGGTGTTGCTCCGCTGCCAGCATGCCCGGACAGTACCCGACAGAGTCACACAGGAACACACATATTACTCCACAGCCAGCAAGCTTGGCAGTACCCTGGTCGAGTTGCATGCTTCAACTCTTTGTGCAGGAAGCCTTTCTCTCCTTTTCATATGTATTTTTCAAGAGGATTGTGCATAGCCACTTATTTATTTTTGGGGCAAAAGAGGGATCCCGACTTATTGAGAGTAGAAGAGGTTGTTCCTTCAAATAAGCATGTAAGACCTATGACATAGGTTTTCTCATTTAGATTTTCCCCTTCTCCATTTCTACTAGTTGGATGAGCTTGAACACACAACGCAGAAGGCTGACTACATGCATGGGACTTCCCAGTGTGGACACAGGTTCACGATTGGACCAAAAATCCCTTTATAGATGGTTCATATTTTCTGTCAAGACTTCATCGGCAAAAAGTTACAACCAAGCATAGAGAAGGTGGACACAAGACTAGCCAAGTGCTGCAGTGTCACGAGTTTCCTCAAATTTCAGCCACATACTCTATTCAAAATCCAGAACGTAGTAGTTGGCAGCACTTATTTTCGGAAACAAAAAATAGTAATATATCAAACAAACAAAATAAACATGAACAAAAATAGTAGGCAGAATCAATCAAAGCAAAACAAAGATAATAAGCAAAACAACAAGAAGCAAGCAAACTATGTACGTGGCACGAGCGTGGCCCAACCTACTAAAAACAATGCTTGAGATCTTGGCCATTGGCAGGAAGGTTGTCAATCCTCCTATCAAGTGATTGCAAATGATATGTTTGCGGGCCAAGCTTCTTGTAGACCAGTGCAAGTCCACCAGATTCCACTACTAGAACCTGGTGGCATTCCAGAAGACCTTCAAGTGAAGACAACACCACTGTTTCAAGTACTACGTGCAACATGGGCTCGGATGATTGCATGGGGTAGTTGCTTTTATTCCAGGAAGGGTTTAAGTTTCTAAATTCAATGCGTAGGCAAATCATCCTAGATTTTTCACGTGCGAAGACCAAGTATGATGACGAACTTCAAAAGTAATCCAAACACTTAAAATGTTAGTCAATATTTTCGGTGAAAGGAGTACGAACAACATGTATGTGTTACATGTTCTTAGTTGTAATGTCTTGTCTTCTCCTTTACCTAGAATCTCATGTTGGATTATTCACATGTAGTGGGTACTTAGGTCATCATCTACTCATGCAAAGCCATCCTGGTACTGTTCGATCAAGTGGTCAACGATTTTTTTTTGTTGCAGTGTGTAACTTGTACCAAGATTGGCCATCTTCTAATCATGGTGGATTCCTAGGTTGCTTTGTTCATACAGAGTGTTGGTCCTCCTTATGTTCAGCATGAGGATTTCAACATCATTATTTGTGACTTTAGACTTCAAAAGACTTGAAATCATGCATTGTCCATTGTTTTGGATGACTGAGATACACTCAGTCCTTGAGCCATCATGTGTTCCTGATTTGTCAAGACTAATGGTCTACAACTCGTCTGTACATGGACCGTTTGGTGTGCTAGTGCTATTGCTACTACCATTTCTATTGCTACTGCTACTATCAAAAAAACAAATTGTACAAGTTTCATTACCATCAGTTGGGCGAGGAAGGAGTCCCAACTTTTTGTCTAATGAGGTTAGAGATGGCCATGCAGGATAACACTCTAATGTTGTTTCCAGGAGGCAGTTGCCAAACATGAGTTCTGTGAAGTTCAACGGTTCATTCTCGCCGTTATGGGAAGTGACATTGTGTTTCATATACCTCTCGGATAACACCCAAATTGGGTTACACTTTCCCTTGTAGAAAAGCCACATGTGAGACCAGTATGTAGAAAACCATCTAGTTTATTGGACCAGTCTCTGCTGAGTAGCAGGCCATATGCTTCCGGTATGTCCAAAACAACTATTTTGAAGCATTGGTGGACTCGACTGTCGTGAGATAATCAGATGATCACGTATTGTAGTTCACCAATGGATGGTACTAATGTTCTATCAAGTTAGATGATTCTCGTAGATGTTTTTCTCCATCGTGCATTGATCTTCTTAGCAATGGAGAGCGGCATGATGTTGGCTGTCGTGCCAGAATCAACCAAGCAGTTGTGAACATTGTAGTTGAAAATTTCAAAAGATAGTAGGAATGGGGCGCAACTTGAATGTGCTTCTTCCATCCAAAGTGTATTAAGCACAATGGAAAGTGATCCGGGAGGTGTGCTTGCTCCCTTGCTGGTAGAGGCTACGTTGTCTATTGTTGTATGTCCTAGTGCGTGCAACAGGATATCTCATTGACTCTGGATCTTAGCCAACTCGAACAAACAAATGTTTTCTCGAGTTTTCATCATGTCATCAACAATGTTGTAGTCCAGAGGTGGTAGACTTACCGAGGTGTCCGGGGTAGAACAGATGTTCGTGTTGTCTAGAGGAGTGTTTTGCAATTTACTGCTCATGGAAGTACTCTTGCCCGCTGCTATCTTCCCATACTTGTTTTGTGTTTTATACTTTGGGGCAGCTGGTGGATCAATTTTCCTTATCAATAGTCTAATATCCTCTTGCATTTCCCAAAGTATAAGGGGAGCCCCCTTACTCCTAAGATTATAACGGTCATTTTGTCTTGGGGGATGATTCTTGGTGTTTGTCTTTAGCACTGCTTGCAAGCACTGATATGTGTTCACCACATGCCCAGAACTTGATGCTTCAATAGGTGCAGTACCTTCGTCACAATCTCTATCATCTGGATGCTCTTACATATCGCTCTCTGCATCGAGTGTAAGATTGTATACCGAGTTTGCGAGTCGCTTCCAGTTCGAATAGAAGTTCTCCAGGTGATGTTCTTTGTGGAATGAACAAAACTTGGGATCTGTGCACTAATTGAAATTGAACATAGAGCTCTGCACATTTTCTTGAGCAGACCAGTTGCTGCCTTATGAGTTGCTTCCCTATCTCTGTCTAGGTGGATAGCTCCTTGCAAATGTGTTCATTTTTTGTTTTTTAAGCTTAGACACTTTAGTTTTTAAGTCCTTGACAAGGTCAGTGA
This sequence comes from Pinus taeda, assembly GCA_000404065.3. Lineage (NCBI taxonomy): Eukaryota > Viridiplantae > Streptophyta > Pinopsida > Pinales > Pinaceae > Pinus > Pinus taeda. Next base: position 17,712 of record APFE030394043.1, read on the forward strand.
GGGTTTCAATATCATTTGCTTCCTTGTCTCCACCCTTGCTCGCCATCGCTTAGGACTTCCTACTCATGTCTTTGGAGTCCTTTGCTGGTTCATCAGCCTTTATGAGTCCAACCGCGCGGGTCTTTTTCGACAATAATAGCCTCTTCACAGTTTTCCAAGAGTGTTAGTTTCGTAGCTTGCTTGACAAACTGCACAATGCTGGTCGGCAGTGCAGACGTGTAGTAATCAACAGTGATGGAGTCATGAGGTTTGGTGTCCACGGCAATTTTTTTCAATATGTGTGTAAACCTATGGTTGAAATCTTTTGCCTTTTCTTTCCCCTTCAACTTCAGGCTACCCAATTCTTTCAGTAACATAGATGGGGTCTTGTCATCAGCAAAATTTTCAAGGAACGTGTGTTTTAATGCACCCCAGTTCTGTATGGAGTTTGGTGGAAGGCTGTGATACTATGCAACTACACGACCATCCAAGATACATGGGAACAATCTACAAGATATGTCATCATGTCGTACCTCAAGGGTCTGCAACTACAGGTAGAAGTTGTCCAAATGATCCTCTTCCTTCACCATGTTGTCAGGGTTGAACTTGATATTCATTCTCTCTGTTTGCCTTGGTATCTTGTTTAGAATAGTCGGGAAAGCCAATGATCCCTGAGTCATCCATTCAATATTTGGTTCAACCATCTCTTCGTCCTCTTCCTCTCCTTTGGAGTCTGATGGTTCGGGATTTGATTCTATTGGTTCGTCTCCACCTCCACTTCCTCCTTGCCTTCCCCTCGGCCTCCTATACCGGAGTTCGATCCCAAGACCACAAGAGTGCCTTGTTCATCTTCAAGGAATATTGGAGGTTCCTCTTTGTCTTCAATAGCTTCTTCCAAACCTTCAAGAGTGGCAAGGGCTGCTTCTTCCACCGATGACACAACAACTCCTATGGGAGTGGCTTTTGGCTTCTTACATGTGTGTGGAAGATGTTTTATGTCTGGGATCAGTCTGACTTCTTTTGAGAACTGGTGAGTGATGGGATGGACGGAGCGAAGGTGTTGATATGAAATATAATGTTCAATTCTGGTAGGTGAGGAGTAACCAATTGCTGAGTCCCATGAGAGGGAATGCGATTTACTGCCTTGACTAGATGGTTGATGAGTGAGTGTGAGGGGAAATTCAACCATGTGCAACTGGCTGCCCTCCTTCTAGCACCAGAAATGTTGAGGGTGCTAGACCTGCCAACATTCAGGGGATCACCCTAATATGAAGTCCCAACTAGACCTCACACTGTTTGGTGTAGGAGTCCCATCCGGTATGATGGCTTGGTTTCCATTGTCTTAAGGATTTGCCTCAACTCTTGCTTGTTAGCACAGGAGAGTGGTCTTCTTTGTCTTCATGAAGTGAGGTTCACATGCTTGGTGAGTGTAAGTGTACTTGTGTCAATGGTTCTTTCACTGTGAGGGGAAGAGAGTGAAGGCACGTTCCAGGTTGAAAGGGATCAGTCCCAACTTGGCTAGGAACACATAACCCAAAAAAACATACACAGCTTCCGGCGGAGCAGTCCACTCAGATGCAACAATCACAACATAGAAGGTAAGATAACACGTGCAGGACTCACGGATCAGTCCAAACGAGTGCAACGATTATTACAAGAAGGTTCATGTGAAAGGTATGTTTGATGTCCGACAAAGAAGTCGACATAGATGGGGCAGCATTAACAACATATACAACACATTTCCATTAATAGATTGTGCATTACAACAAATGAATCAGTTCAGTTGTAGAACACATGTTAAAGCAACATGCATTACAAGTGTTAAATATCAGTCATACAAAAAATACTATACATGTTGGAAAATGTGTTGGCCTATTAACAGGCTTTAGAATTAAGTGAAAGTTCCAAGACACATCGTTACACCATACATCACTAACCTTGTCAGTGGGGCATTGGAGCCACTACTTACTCCTCAAAGAAAATATTACAGACTCTCTTGGCTATGTGGGAGGAGTTGAGGTGAAAAGTCCTTTCATGTGCAAATGAGGGGGTATTTATAGCCAAGGGTGAAACTAACCCTTGTGGTTGTTCGACTACCCTCATGACCATTCGACTTCCATGACTTTCTGACTTACATGACTCTATGTTCAACAAGTGGGTCTCTTGGACTTCAACATTACATCACATTGATTAACAACAAGCCCATGGTGGAGATGTGGGCAACATGACTCATGACTTGACTCGACATGAATTGACAAGACAATGCTGGTACATTCATGCTTCTGATGGAGTGCATGTCGAGCTACAATGTTGCTGAGTGATGGATGTCTTCATGGTGTATCATAGCTTCACCTCTGCATGGCGAAGTGCATGGAGTCTTCGATGGTCCTTCGTTCGCTTGATGAAGCTTCATAATGTTGTTCTTTGCTCTCATGTTGGAAGGCTTGACAGGCTCACTTGTTCGCAAAGGTTCCTGTCCGTCGCATTCGTGTGCTTCACATGCTTCATTCATTCGTTCGCTTCACATGCTTCGTTCGTTCGTCCGTTGGTGAACCTATCCATCTGCATGTGCTCCCTTCGTTCATCCCATTCGTCGACTTGACATGTTTGTTGGTGTACCTGTACCTACAGTCACTCATGACGAGACGACATCAAATCCAAAACCTCCTAGTCTACCATGACACATGATCATTCGGATGCAGGTGACTAGGAGAGGCAGTAGGGTTGTGATGCAAGATGATGGCTCCGAGCAACTGCTGATGAAAAATGTGCAAGAGTAACTAAAAGATGGAGATTGACAATCTGAGTTGAGAGTGACTGTCTGTAAGGTCTGCCTCGGCTGGGAGGCGAAATTGCGCAAATTTTGGGAAGGACAGTCTAGGCTGCATGAGGGCAAGGCAAGCATGCTCTACTCATTTTATGGAATGAACAGTTGGCGACGGATGGATAGCCAAATTTGTGCAATTTTCCAGAGGAATGGGTCGGGCTGCATGAAGGGTCAGCAGGCAGGGATTTGTGCAGTTTTTCTGGGGAACTGCCCAAGAGACTAGCAGCCAAAACTACACAATTCCTAGAGGGAACTGCCAGTTGGATGCTAGGGTCATTGGTAGCCAAAACTGTGCAATTCCCAGAGGGAACTTCCAGTTGGTTTTTGGGGTCACTGGCATCCAAAACTGTGCAATTCCCTGAGGGAACTAGCAGTTGGTTTCTCAGTCACTAACAGCTGAAACTGCGTAATTTCTGGAGGGAATAGGCAGTCTACTACTAGGAGTTGCTGGCTGGGATAACTGCATTGAGGCCAAGAGGCTAGCCTACTGATCATATCTACCCAATTTTTGAGTTGAGCTGACTGATGGGCAGTGGAAGGCTTGCTCATGTGCACTGCGCAATTTTTGAGATGAACAGTTGGTCAATTGTCCGGATGACTGGCTAGGAAAACTGTGCAATTTTCTTAAGGAGACAGGGACGAGCACTTGGTGTCTGTCCGGCCTGTCCACGCAATCTCCTCAGTCAGTTGAACGGGTGAGGTCAATGGCCTCTACGCAATTTTTGAGGGGATTCAGTCCCAGGGTGACTGTCAGGTCCGACTGTCCGGGTGACTAGCATGAGAGTTGATTGAGTTGCTTGCAGGCAGCGCAGATTGAAGGACTAGCTTGGTGCTTCTGCATTGTTCTGGTTGACAATCAATCGAGTTGAAAGCATGGTGATGGTATAACTATCAGTGAGGAGTCTGGTTGTCAAAACTTCAGTAAAAATGAATAAGTGTGTGAATAGTTCGAAAGATGCATAGGTGGTCATACGAACACACACTCACATGATTTAACTACGAAACGACCAAACCATCCAGACACACATGTTCAACATGATTAACTGATGGTGCAAGTGACAAATGCAACACTCATGTTTGATCATTCATTGATCGAGATGATGCTTGCGCGACAGTGAATGGGACTTCGTATGTGAGTGCGAGCGATGCTTTCATGGCGAACACAACAAACACATATGAAGCAATGAATTTGAGCACAACCAGAACACAGTCACAAGCATGACTTGGACATCAGCATGCAGAGACTTGGATGCAATGAACAAGCAAGGTGAATGTAAAGACTCACATGAGCTCACGGAGTGAACCTGAGTGTGTGTAGTCATCAAGTGAAACTCTTCAAGGGAGGCTCCAAAATTGATGCAGGCCAAAATTTTGGAGGGTGGTTGTAGCCGCTACAACATGTTGTTCTTGATATCACTATGGTAGTAAGGTGGTCAAGAAAATTATCTAAGGATAGTTTTAGGACACTTATAGGGCTTCCAATATACCTAGGGGTACATGGAAGTGATTTTATATACTGGTGCTACTTGATGTGATACTACTCAAATGGGTATTAACAACGGTTACAAGGGTTTCCAATCAAGTGAAACCTCTTGTATTTCCTAAGTGTATGTTTCCCCAACCACATGTTTACTTGTTGTATTCTATTTATAGGCATTGGAACATGTATCTGACTTGAAAAAAATATTCTAAAAAATGTCCTAGGAAAGTGCTCTAATACCACTTGTGATGTACCAAATAGAAATTTTAGAGTAGAAATTACAAATATTACTTAGATATATCTTAGTATAATAGCAAAAAAATGGACACTACAAACCAAATTCTTTTATACACACACACACACACACACACATAGATATGGGCTAATCTGTCTATAGGTAAAAGTGTGTTTCGTTATTATGCATTTATACTTATGTAATCAGATAGTTACAATATGTTTCACACATATATAATTCATATTCCTCTCGATACTACTGACAATATTTATTTTTTATTTAACGCTCGATTGGTCCATGATTTTTATTTAAAGACCATGAAGAGCCATTTATTGAAGATCAGTTGTAAGATACTCTTATGTACACATTTTTCTTTTGCATTAACAAATTACCTCATGTGGTCAAGTTGGCCCGATCCGTGAACTATTTCACTGTTTGAGAATTTAAACCATGTAATACCCCTATTATCTTTGATTTGATTATGTGAATGGTTGTTTTAAAACTTTATCTCAAATGGTTGCCTAGAAACTTCATCATATATGAAAATGCCCTATTTTGTTTAACAAAAAATTTCTAAATATTTTTATTTTCAAATAATAATAATAAAACAATAAAATTTATAATAAATGAGTTATATGCATATTCCATTTACTTCAAACACATAATTTCAACTCATTTATGTATACCAACACAAATTTATCATAATACTTTATTGACATGCACCTATGTAAATACTTCTTAAAGAAAGTTGAAGAAAATTCATCATAGATTTCTTATGAAGTATAGTATTCAATGATGATACTAAAATATTTAGCTTATTGTGTCACTGCCTAAGCAGTGACATATAGCAACAGGTAAGGTGTATTATTCTTGTCTGTGCAAAAAAATTCATTTAATTTTTCAATTTTCCTATGTGAAACTTTGGTTTTGGCAGTTTCAATGTACCTGACATCTCAGCATCGTCAGGGTATGGCTACAGTCCCTGAGGCTAGCGGGTGTGGTCGTAAATGAGTCTATGTCAAATCTCACATATTGATACACCAATATAAGTTATTCAATCTTATTTATTGTATATGAAACCACATATTCAATGTTGGGATAAGCTGGGAACTTGTGGTGTTAATGTGTCTGGGTTTTGGAATCAATTTGAAGATATGATTAGTGCAAATTTGCTACATGGTAAGCCACATATGTAATGCCATATTTGACCTAGACAACGGTTGGTTAGCATGGTACTTCAGATTTAATGGTTGTCATTTTCATGACTGGTACGTTGATTTCTAAGCCATAACATTGTGAACTATCTAGGTTTCTTTGGGCATTTTGGTAGGAGTAGAGCCTAGTGTTTCATAGAAGGTTTGTTGCAGAGATTTTGAATGAAAATTAGCAGAAGGATTGGAGCTAGTGGAACTGCTCGCAACTGAAAGTTCACATTATAGGATTGTAGGTATGTATTTTGTTCCGCGATGTCTGCAAATATTATGGTGTTTATTATACATGAGGTATGCAAATATTACACATATACCATTGTGTGCTATGGTATTATTTGGGAGTAGAGTGAATCTATCTTGTGTTTAAGTTTTAAACTTGGCTGAACCTTGTGATGCATCCAAGTGTTGGCATTATGATACAGGTATTGTCCTTTATAGAAACTCACTCAGATGCAAGATCACAGTATAGCAGGTAAACAACAAAGAATTACAGATCAGTCTTCACAGAATGAAGAAAGAGAGGTATACATAGGTTCACCATTGACCAAGATGTGTATACACGCAGGTTCATAGTCTACAAGTCGCGTATACGTACACACGCACTTTCACAGAAGGAAAAGCGCGTATACCTTGGAAAATTAAGTTTCTGGTCCGAGGTATTTGGTCCATGGTATTTTGATCCATGGTATTAGTCCAAAGTATCTGGTCTGAGGTATTGACCCTAGGTATTTGGTCCAAGGTATTGGTCCTAAGTGGTTTTGGTCCATGGTATTGAGAAAGGCCTAAAAACTATAAAAGGAGGAGAAGATCATCAGGCCAATGTGTGCAAGTATTGAATATCTGATGAAGTGTGAGATCTAGTATGGAGGCTATTGGGTTATGGTGCATTGTTGGATCTTAACCAAGGATGAACCTTAGTAGATGATGAGGGACTAGATCTAATGATGGATTGGGATCTTAAGGCGTCAAATGAACAATCATTATGTGTTTTTTCTCATGTATATTCTAGATCTGAATACTGACACATATATTATTCTATAAATGATATGATCTCAGTATAACTAAAGTCTGGAATAGCTGCAAAACTCTGAATTTATATTTGCAGATGTATATGCTGGTTGGCTTTGAGAAAAGCATGTATACATGCAGGTTCGACACATGGAAGTAGCGTATACCTTATAAAATATGTTTTAGTTGCTTCTGTTTGTTGTTGGAGAGTTCTGGGTTCTGGCTTGGGTTCTAGTTATTGTATTTTGGTGACAGTATTCTGAATGATCAGATTGATGGGTTTTCAAAGTGATTGATTGATTTGGTTGTGGTTGGTTCAAAACGGTGATTGGTTGATGCAGATATATTTGATGATTGAATTACAATTATGATGTTGTTGATGGATCCAGTCTGAAAATTTATGAAACATGGTCCCTGGAGGAAGAGAGAAGGTCATAGCCTTCTCTAGGTTGGTGCCTATGTACCAGCAAACATATCGGCTAGTATAAGAGCTAAGGGGTTGTAGCTCCCTTCCAGTAGTAGCTGGAAAAAAAGAGAAGGTTGCAACCTTCTGCAAGTAGAAGCCTGCGTAATGGTATAAGTCTGCACTAGTACAAAATTGTAAACAAAATTTTCTTATTATTAAAAGAAGACAGAGATGACAGTAGCAGGTGGTTTTTACCCACATTGGGTTTCCACCTTATATATTGGTGTTCATGTGTGATTCTTATCCTTTATTCTGCTTTTACTGCACTGTCTAATTAATATCTGACATACTGGTTAAAGTTCAATACATGATAAATTGGGTAAATCAAAATTTCTCTGCATATACGTTGGTTGCTTTAATAACAGTCATGTGTACACGCTAGTTCACTTAGCTAAAGTAGCGTATACAAATCTACCTATGGAAATGAAAAATTATTGAGTTACTAGCACTGATTCACACCCCCCCCCCCCCCCCCCCACCCTCTCAGTATTATTTCCAACAATTGGTATCAGAGCAGGTCCTTCAGAAGAAGCTTGATCGCTTGAAGGAAGATCCATCATCATGATTAATTAAGAAAGTGGGGGATCCATCAAACTGCCAATCTTTGATGGGAGCAACTTTGTTTATTGGAAGATAAGAACCACAACCTACCTACAATCACTTGGAACAGATGCCTAGGAAATCGTGGAAGGAGGATATACATTTCCATTAGCAATTCCTACAGATACGGTAGGTTAAAAGCAATATGAAACCAATGCCAGGGTTGTAAATACATTATTGGGAAGTCTGTCACAATCAGAGTTTGTCAAAGTTATGCAGCTCAAATCAGCCAAAGAAATATGGGAAAAAAATTTTCTAAGCTACGAAGGAGACTCTTAGGTAAAACGTGCTAAACTGAAAACTCTCAGAATTCAATTTGAAACTCTTAAGATGCACAATGATGAAAGTATTGCTAGTTACTTCTTACATATAGATGAGGTTGTTAATTGCATGAAAAATCTGGGTGAAGAGATAAAGGAAGTTACCTTAGTTGAGAAATTTTTAAGATCCTTGTCTGCTAAATTTGAATCAAAAGTATCTACCATAGAAGAAAAACAGGATCTACAGACTATTACTATGACATAGCTTCACAGAATCTTAACTGTCTTTGAGATGAGAAAAGGAGGCCCATCAGATATGAGAGAAGCTACATTTGTAAAGCTTCGTCAAAAGAAAAATAAGAACTCAATGAATCAGGACATATTTCAGAAGAAGAAGATGAAATAAACTTTTTCAAGAAGCTTCAACAGGGTTCTGGAAGATTTAGAGGTAAACTACCTTTCAAATGTTTTTCTTGTGGTAGAGTCGGTCATTATGTTGCCAAATGTCCTCATAAAGATAAATATGATAAAGGGAAGGAATCTGCAAATGGAATAGAAAACAAAGTGTAAGTAAAAAGAGCTACTATACTCATGAAGATGGCGATGGATTATCAAATAGTGATGAAGATGAAAATAGTAATGACTATAGACTTCTAATGGCTTATGAAGATGATAAATTTTTGGATGCTTTAGAAGAAGATGAACTTCATGAAGAAATATCTAAAATCAAAATCTGTTTAGAAGAAAATAATATGATTATAGATATATTGACATATCAACTTACTGAAAGAGAAAAACACAATGAAAAACTAGAATGTGAAATTGTGGGTCTAAGAAAGGATCTTGAGAAAACAAAATCTCTCAATATTAAATTTGCTAAAGGATCAGAAACCTTAAATGAAATTATCAAAGTGTAGCGTTCTCCTCTGATAAAGACAGGTCTTGGATATACTGAAGAAGCACCTCAACCACAGAAGCCTTCAACCTCCACTAAAAGCTATCTTGATGCAGCAAAGAACAGTGAACAGTATGACAATCGTCGGCAAAGGCATAAAGAAGATCACCAGGTAAATCAGGCTCAGTTTGCTCCAAGGATGAATAGAAGTCACAACCAACCTCAGGTAAATCATACTCAATTTGTTTTAAAGATGAATAGAAACTACAATAACCAGATCAATAGATTCGATAATCGCAGGAACTTCTTCAATGGTCAATGTTTCTCATGTCATAATTTTGGACACAAAGCTACTCAATGTGTTGCTTACAAAACCATCATGACTAGAGAAGCACGAAATCAAAGGAATGTGACAGGGATCAAGAAAAGTTCCTATAATAACTTTTCTCTTCTTGAAAATGAAATAAAATGCTCAATCAGTAACAACTTTGGCCATGAAGAATCTGAATGCAAGAGTAAATTTTGGCAAATATCTCAAAAGGAGCAAACTCCATTAAATCCCAAAATATAGATAAAGAAAGAAGCACAAACAGGAAGATGTGATATAGCCTTGTATGCAGAAGGACAAGAAAACCAATGGTACATCGACAGTGGATGCTCAAAACACATGACAGGTGACAAAGAAAAACTACACTCATATAATGCCTTAGAAAAGGAAAAGCATGTCTCATTTGGAAACGACACTTATGTTGTCATAAAAGGTAAAGCCTATATTTTCTTGAAAGAAAAAGTTAAAGTTGGGAATGTTATGTATGTTGATGGTCTAAAGCATAACCTGTTGAGTGTGAGTCAAATGTGTGATCAAGGAAATGAAGTGGTGTTTCAATCAAACGGATGTGTTGTTCATGAGCTTGATACAGGAGAAACTGTGATCAAAAGTACAAGAACTCCAAACAACTTATACATACTCAAGGGAGGACAACAACAATGCTATCTAAGCAAAAATGATGAAAATTGGCTATGGCACAGAAGATTGGGACATCTAAGCTTTTCTCAAATAAGAAAAGCATGTAGATTCCAAGTTGTTTGTGATCTTCCAAATATCAACATTCCTGAAAATACTATATGCAAACCATGTCAATTTGGTAAGCAAACCATATCTCACTTCATCGAAAAAGAAGGGTCAGCTAGTAAGCCTCTTGAACTTGTTCATACTGATTTATGTGGACCATCAAGGAAAATGTCACCTCGTGGAGAAAAATACTTTATATTGTTCATTGATGATTTTTCTAGAATGTATTACATAGGTCTTCTAAAGCATAAAGATGAAGCATTTGAAAAGTTCAAAGCCTTCAAAGCTTTGGTTGAAAATGAAACAGGTCGCAAAATCAAATGCCTCAGATCTGATCGAGGAGGAGAATTTACCTCGGATGAATTCTTTGACTTTTGTGAACAACATGGAATAAAAAGACAGTTCTCCACCGCAAGGAATCCTTAGCAAAATCGAGTGGTAGAAAGGATGAACAGAACTGTTCAACAAATGGCTCGAGCTATGCTAGATGAATCTGGAACTCCTGCAACCTTCTAGGGTGAAGCTACATTCATCACCATCATTATTCTCAACCAAGCAAATGTTCAGGTAAATAACACTCAAACTCCACATGAACTTTGGTATGGTAAGACTCCTACTGTAAAATACTTCAAAGTTTTTGAAAGAAAATGCTACATCAAAAGGACTAATGAAAAAATTGGTAAGTTTGAACCCATAGCAGATGAAGGTATTCTTCTTGGCTACTCTTCCCAAATTAAAGGATATAAATTTTATAATAAAATACTTGAGAAAATTATTGAAAGTATTGATGGTGTGGTTGATGAAGCATACAAAAATTCAAAACAGATAAAAACCGAAGATTATGACAATGAAGAAGATGAGGATCATTTCCCCACATCAAATTACACTGATTCTAAAGAAGAAACCAATGAAGCACCAGAAGAAAAGATAACAATAGAAGAAAAGACTCCGTCCAGGTATGTTTAGAAAAATCATCCAAAAACTCAAATTTTAGGGGAAAAAGGGGCAGGTGTGCAGACATGAAGAACTATTATAGAAGCCTCAAGCTATCTAGCATTACTATCTTCCACTGAACCTCAAAATGTAAATGAAGTATGCAAAGATGAATGTTAGGTCAAGGCCATGAATGAAGAACTTGAGCAAATTGAAAAGAATAATACTTGGGAATTAGTTCCTAGACCTCATGATAAGAATATCATAGGAACTAAATGGATATTCAAAAACAAGTTGAACGAAAATGGAGAAGTTATTAGAAACAAGGCCATACTTGTATGTAAAGGATATGCTCAACAAGAAGGTATAGATTTTGAAGAAACTTTTGCACCTATTGCTAGACTTGAAGCCATAAGGATGTTTCTTGCTCTTTCTAGTTTTTAGAAATTCAAAGTATACCAAATGGATGTAAATCTGTCTTTCTTAATGGAGACTTAGAAGAAGAAGTCTATATTGAACAACCAGAAGGATTCATTCTTGGAAATGATGCAAAACTTGTATGCATACTCAAAAAGGCTCTTTATGGTCTAAAACAAGCTCCAAAGGCCTGGTATTACTATCTTGATAAATATGTCCACCAATAGGGTTTTTCAAAGGGGTCAGCAGATAACAATCTATATACAAAGATTGACACTAATAAATTGCTAATAATTGTTGTTTATGTTGATGATATCATTTTTGGTAGCAATGAAGAATCCATGAGTTAGAATTTTGCTTCAATGATGCAGCAAGAATTTGAAATGTCCTTGCTTGGTGAGCTTACCTATTTTCTTGATCTACAAGTTCAACAAAATAAAGATGGTATTTTTCTCTCACAAACCAAATATCTCAAGCAGATCTTGAAAAAGTATGGCATGCAAGATTCTAAACCAGTATGTACCCCAATGGTAACAGGATGCAGTCTCAGCTCAAATGATGAATCAGCAACAGTACATCAACCAACTTACAGATCCATGATTGGCAGTCTACTTTATCTAACAGGTACCTAACCCGACATCATGCATGCAGTAGGAATAGTTGGAAGATTCCAATCAAATCCAAATGAATCACACCTTCAGGAAGTCAAAAGGATTTTCAAATATCTTCAAGGAACACAGAACTTTGGTTTATGGTATCCTAGAGATACAGATCTTCCACTTCATGCATATACAGATGCAGATTGCGCAGGAAGTGTTGATGACAGAAAAAGCACTAGTGGTAGTGCATTCTATATGGGTTCCAAGTTAGTGTCTTGGTTCAACAAGAAACAAAGTTCAATTGCATTATCTACAGCTGAAGCAGAATATGTGGTTGTTGCATCTTTTTGCACACAACTACTTTGGATGATGCAAACCTTGCAAGACATTTAGATCACATGTACTCCACCCATCTCCATTCTATGTGATAATACAAGTTCCATCAATATTTCAAAGAACCCAGTCATGCACTCCAAGACCAAGCACATACCCATCAAATATCATTTTCTACGAGAACAAGTGCTTGAACAAAACGTCAAATTGGAGTATGTTCCCTCCAAAGAACAAGTTGCTGATATATTCACTAAACCACTGCCCAGAGAGACATTTGAATATCTCATAGAAAAGCTGGGAGTAGTTGCTGCATCATCCTGCTATTAAATCCTATTTTTTCAGAGAAAGGTGGTTATACGCGAGTTTCATGAAGCATAGTCGCGTACATACACGTTTTTCTATGGGCACAGTCGTGTATATGTTGGTTTGAAGAAAAGCAGTGGGTTAGACTCAGAAAAAAGGGGTTTGCTATGGTTCTGTCAATTATCTACTCTGTTTGTTGATGGTTACAATCTGCTGATAACATGTGGAAATATATTGGTCCTCATAAAGTTGTTGATAACTTGATGTATAGTTGATTGATGATGATGCTTTGATATCTCTTACTAACATGTGCAATGATCAGATCTGACAGTGAACAGGTGGAACAGGTTAGAGGGAGAGCATGGTATGCTTATAATAAAGCATTGTTGGCATTATGACTAGAAGTCTTTGGTACCTAATGAGATCTTACTTTATGGTGATAGGTTGATACTCACATATGTTGATTATCATGGTTGATGATGTGGGATGTTCCCTAGTGATGATATAATGAAGGCTCTTGTGGAAATATCATGCAGTTCTTGATAAAGATGTCTATGGTGTTTTCACATACATATGAAATGATTTTGTGCTACCGCTTGGAGATATGACATATGCTTAGTTGATTCATGGAAGGTTATCATAAGGGAACGAAGCAAGTTGATCTTGATGAGATCAAGAGGATGAATTGATATATGCCGACATACTTTGTCACGGGTTGATGATATTTTGGGAACTAATGATGGGTATACATAGGTTACTGGTCTGGATGATGTTGACAGATGTTGATGATGGTGCAGATCATATGATAGTTGTTGATAACTATCATGGTCTTGTTTAAGATATTTGGTCTCTGTTACATATATCATGTATACCATTTAATGTAAAGGTCATGAACATACCTAATTTGTAACCCCACTATGCATGGGATGGATGATGTAATGTTTCTTGTTTTTATCATGTATAAACAATTGGTATATCCGCACTTGGTTGGGAGATGGATGTATGAGTAATTGGTGATAGGTAGGTCATTGGTGATGTATATATAGAGTCATGTTATTCTTTCAGAACATCTTTTTGCAGACTTTTCTTGTGCTCAGGGGGAGCATGGACTCGATCATGGGAGCTCCATCAGCACACTTCAGCATATTAGAGAATTCAACATGTACTCAGGGGGAGCATGACCCTTTGCCCTTGATGTCAAAGGGGGAGAGTGACTTGGTGTGGTTTTTGCCATCAAGTCCAAAGAGGGAGATTGTTGGCATTATGATACAGGTATTGTCCTTGATGGCAACTCACTCAGATAAAAGATCACAGTATAGCAGGTAAACAACAAAGAATTACAGATTAGTCTTCACAAAATGAAGAAAGAGAGGTATATGCAAGTTCACCATTGACCAAGATGCGTATACACGCAGGTTCACTATATACAAGTCGCGTATATGTACACACACACTTTCATAGAAGGAAAAGAGTGTATACCTTGGAAAACTAAGTTTCTGGTCCAAGGTACTTGGTCCATGGTATTTTGATCCATGGTATTGGTCCAAGGTATCTGGTCTGAGGTATTGACCCTAGGTATTTGGTCCAAGGTATTGGTCCTAAGTGGTTTTGGTCCATGGTATTGAAAAAGGCCTAAAAACTATAAAAGGAGGAGAAGATCATTAGGCCAATGTGTGCAAGTATCGAATATCTAATGAAGTGTGAGGTCTAGTATGCAAGTTATTGGGTTATAGTGCATTGTTGGATCTGAACCAAGGATGAACCTTAGTGGATAATGAGGGATTAGATCTAATGATGGATCGAGATTCTAAGGCGTAAAATGAACTATCATTATGTGTTTTTGCTCATGTATATTCTAGATATGAATACTGACGCATATATTATTCTATAAATGATATGATCTGGGTATAACTAAAGTCTGGAATAGCTGCAGAACTCTGAATTTATATTTGCGGATGTATACGATGGTTGGCCTTAAGAAAAGTGTGTATACATGCAGGTTCGACACATGGAAGTAGCGTATACCTTATAAAATATGTTTTAGTTGCTTCTGTTTGTTGTTGCAGAGTTTTGGGTTCTGGCTTGGGTTCTGGTTACTATCTTCTAGTGATAGTATTCTGAATGATCAGATTGATGGGTTGTTAAAGTGATTGATTGATTCGGTTGTGGTTGGTTCAAAAAGATGATTAGTTGATGCAGATATATTTGATGATTGAATTACAGTTATGATGTTGTTGATGGATCCAGTCTGAAAATTTATGAAATGTGGTCCTGGAGGAAGAGAGAAGGTCATAGCCTTCTGTAGGTCGGCGCCTACATACCAACAAACATATCGACTAGTACAAGAGCTAGGGGGTTGTAGCTCCCTTCCAGTGGTAGCTGGAAAAAGAGAGAAGGTTGCAACCTTCTACAGATAGAAGCCTGTATACTGGTATAATTCTGCATCAGTTCAAAATTGTAAACAAAATTTTCTTATTATTAAAAGAAGACAGAGATGATAGCAGCAGGTGGTTTTACCCACATTGAGTTTCCACCTTATATCTTGGTGTTCATGTGTGATGCTTATGCTTTATTCTACTTTTACTGCACTGTCTAATTAATATCTGACATACTGGTTAAAGTTCAATACATGATAAATTGGGTAAATCAAAAGTTCTCTGCATATATGTTGGTTGCTTTAATAACAGCCGCATGTACACGTTGGTTCACTTAGCTAAAATAGCGTATACAAATCTACCCGATGGAAATGAAAAATTATTGAGTTACTGATACTGATTCACTACCCCCTCTCGGTATTATTTCCAACCCCAGGTATACACCAACAACCATACCAATTTTGATTTATACTGAATGTAATTTGATACATAGGATTCTCCTTTTCACTCATCTAGTCTATCCATATTCGTATGTTCAGTGTGATCGAAAAGCATTGGTTAGGCTTGTGGAAAATTTTGGTTTATAGGCACATTCAAGAAAAAAAAATTGTTTATGTTTACATACAAATCTTTTCTCGTGTTAACATCAGGTTTCATAATAGAGTTGTAGGTAGATTCATGCAATTATTATAGTCTCTTTTGTAATGTGACATCTGCATACATTGTAGTTTGTTCTTGTGCTTTCCCTCATGAAATTTCAGTTTGGTTTTGTTTTGAAAATTGCTCAGTATGTGGTATGAATTTCGTCTTCCTTGCTAAATAATCGTCGGCTCTAATAGCTCTTATAAAAAATATTGCTAGCCATATCAACAAGCACACCTTATTGCACTCGTGTTGTACATGTCATTACACTACACACATATAATTGTGTGTTATGATATTGTTTGTGAGTAGAGTGAATCTATCCCATGTTAAAGTTTTAAACTTGTTCAAACCTTGTGATGTGCCCAAGTATACATGAACGACCATACCAATTCTAATTTATATCAAGTTTGTTTACTCATTTAATCTGTTCATATTCGCCTGTTCACTCTGATCGAAAGGCTTCGGTTAGGCTCGTGGGCAATTTTGGTTCATAGGCACAATCATAGTTAAAAAAAAATGTTTATTTTTTACATACAAATATTTTCTTGTGTCAACATTAGGCTTCATAGTCGACTTGTAGGTAGCTTCATGGATATATAAGTTTGAATTGGGACTGCTCTATTAAACTAGAGGAAGAACTTGCAAGCTCCTCCATCTTTCCATGAAACTCGTCGAACTTGGTATGCTCGTTTTTTTCGACCCAACGAATAGTCCGTTCAATAACACCCTCTATCACTCGGATGATGTTCCTCATGTTTCTGCCCTGCATCGTGAAACTTTTTCTCAATATCCTCCTTAGGGTAAGACACGAAGTCGTTGTGCTAAGGCATTTGGGTTTTAGCATGGCTTAGAAAATATGTTTGGTCTGAATTTACTACATCATAAGCCAGATATGCTTATTCATAACCCAACTTCTGAACCACGATGTTGTGGATTATCGAGAATACTTTCACATGTTCGCTCATTTGTTTCTGAAATTGCATTTATCATTTGGTCATGTTTATATATAAATATATATAATTGGATTCGATGTTGACCTTACATCTTTAGTTTCTTGTCATCGTGTTGACAACCATATAAGATTTTAGTTAAATTTTTGAAAATTAGGTTGGGCTAGATGTCAAACTACATATTACTTAATTTGATTAGCAACTGGTTTTGTTAAAATAAAAATATTATTATATTAATAATATAATCATTTTGATAAAACCATATACGGAGAGATAGTCAATATTTAAATTTAAATTTTTATCAAATCAATTTATTACTTTTAGAAATTTATTTTTTGTGTCTAAATAATATAAAATATAATATCTGAAAAAGAAAACCCTAGGAGCTCTGCGCCATGGGAATTTCCAAACCCTAGGGCCTGAAACTTGTAATTTCTGACAAACACAGTAGGAGCGGCAGACAAAAAACCACTATAAAGAACGAGATGACAGATGCAGACGGGGGGGAGAGATTTCCCCTCCTACAAGGATGCAGCAGCTCGAGAGTCAAGCCGGAAAACCAAAAATTAGTCAGGTTCCCAAGAAACGACTAATCTGACAAATGCCCCAGTCCTTGGAGCGCAATGGCAGGCAAGAAGTAGAGGGCAGTGTCTGCCATGTGCAATAGAGAAACCCAGATTTGTAATCCCAATGAACAAACTGGAAAGATACCACATCTTTATGAAGAACCATGCAATGATGTTTGACAGACGGAGAAGGACATAATCAAGTGGATTCAACAGAAATGGCAACCCAAAGGCCATATCGAGCTCAAATAGGAGTCAGAGGCTTCTTCACAGTAATCTTCTCAAACCTGCAAGATAAGGAAAGAGTATTTGAAAATGGCCCCTATTTTCATTATAATGCATGCTTGTTCATGCAATACTAGGAAGAATGTTACAACCCGAATAAAGAGAAATTCCTGGTAGCCCAAGTCTAGGTATGACTCTTTGGGCTCCTAATGGATTTTTGGGATCCAGAAATATTGGAAGGAATCAGGAACACAATAGGAAAATCTATCAAAATAGTTGAAACCACAAAAATAGGTTGATATACTTCATATGCTAGAATTCGTGTGTATATGAATATAGCAGAGCCCATCCATGAATCAGTAGAGCTAGAATATCATGAAGACATCTGGCAATAGACCTTGGACTATGATCATATCCCATTTCGATGTTGAAGGTGCCGAAGGTGCCATGTATATGACCACTTATTCAAAGAATGCTCGTTCAACCAGGAAGGTCTGAATCTAAAAGAAAACAATTGAAACCCCCATAGGAAGGAAATGAGGGCTTCCAAGAAGTGAGAACAAGAGAAGGCTTCCAAAGGGATTCCACAACCTAGAAACTTTCAACCAAACTTAGTCAAGCAGTATAAACATATACAAGGTATTGCAAGAGGAAGAAGAAACAGAAAATGAAGCCCAACTTATGGATTACCAGGTGTTGTGCTACTCAACAACCCCCCTGTTTATTAGTCTAATGGTTAATATGTTAATTAATAAATGGGGACCCTTTATAAAAACTCTCCAAGAAATTTTAGCACTTAGGCGCTTTCCTTTGAACTTTTAGAAATAAACCAAGATGTCGAGTCAAAACCCTCTTTCCCGCCTTTTCGCATATCACTGAACCAAGTGCATTGAAGAGTTAATTGACAAATGAAATCTGTGAATGGCGATAAAATGAATCACCACTTTTAACTTAGAAATCATTAGACTTTTCATTCAAAATTTAAGATTTAAAGCATTTCCTATAAGTAAAGTGTTTATCACAATCACATATTGGCGTATACAAAGGACGCAACTTGAAAAGCATGTTGTAACATGCGAGATGTGATATTGTGATAGAACGATTCAAACTCATCGCATCACATCAATTTACTTAAAAGTCCAATCTTTTGAACTGCACGATCTTCTGAAATGCGATAAAGTTTGAACCCGATAAAAGCAAATGATATAAATTGTAAGTTAAGTCCGCCACCTAGTGAAAAGCACTTTATGAAGTAGTTACTCCTTTAGGAAACTAAGCTCCAAATGGTAAAGGATACCCCACTTATCTAGAATTCCGCAGAATTCTAAAGAACTTTGAGAAAGTGCACAATTGAATATACGATAATACGATTTACGATATTGCATTGCAATCGCAAGATCAACATTCTCACAGTTAGAACTCACCACCTTAAAAGTTTTTCCTTCCCTTTTGTGATGCAGAAAATTAATGATTAATAAAAGCAATGATAAGGGGTCGTAGTGGCTATTTAATGAGTTTAATGACATTTATGTTAAAGAGTGACTCGACGTGATATGATATCTTTTCTTCTGTGTTATGAATAATAACTCCTATCTTGTCACCTTTTCGGGATTAAATGTATCATTTATTCTCACCATCATTCTCGCTCGTGTTATCCAATAACTTTCGTCTTGCTCCATTTCAGGAAAACTCCACAGAGAACATCATTAGAAACAATGGGGAAGAAGGGGAAGGGAACTACATCTGAGAAATCAGAAATGGTGCCGCTTTTCTCTGATACCACATGCAGCAGAGACGGAGGAACTATGACATGGGAGGCCATGTACAACTTGTTAGAAGAAAAGAAACCCATGCCATTGGTAACAAAGGCCATGGCAGATGCCCAGGAGTCATATGATGCCTCCTATTTTGAAACAACATGTTATTTCTTGCACTGCATAGCTGCAAGACTAAAAATAATCCCATACACGGACATGGTCAAGTGGGTAATTGACGAGGTAGACATCATAGATAGAACCTTCAAGAATCACAAGCAAGAGATCATGGGGTCTTTCTCAGTAGACATCCTATGACTAATGTACCAGTTACCAGAGCCACAAAAGTTCTACAACAAACAATTCCTTGAACAATTCGCTAAGGAAAATGAAGACCCGTCAGATGTCACCCATACCTGGAAATCAAGTGAGGGCAAGCTCAAACGGGATAAAACTGGTATGTACTCCATGACATCCATTTATCCCCCTCATAGTTTCGCATCAAAAATGATATGTAGGTTATTCAGTAGACCCAATAGCACCAAGTTTTCCATGGATGGCTCCTATTGATAGATGCAGCAGTGAATGCAACAATATTGATCTGGGCTCAAATTTTATTAGTTAATTTGGAAAAGGCCATTATAGAATATAGAAGAAAAATAAGTTCCTCTTTAAGGGTTTTCCCCCCCTTTTTCATGACTTCTTTTGTTATGGATGTAATCTATTTTTGTTCTAAATTTCCAAATATGGGATGGAACTCGACTGTATAGAAGTCGCTTCCCATCCATATATACCATAATATTTTGTGGGAATCTAAATTCCACCCCCATTTTTATAAACTCTGTCAAGGGGTTATGCTACCCATTCATAGAGAAGTGTATAACAGGACTGCCCCTAAGTTTTCTAAAGAAGCCGAAGTAGATATCTTGCCATTATCTAGATGGTTTGAGGAAGAAACATTCACCTACATTAGAGTCTTTGGGAGCATTGCTTCACCGCATGTCCTCCCATATTATGTCCCCGACAAACTAATGGCCAGAGAAATAGCCTACCAAATAGCAGGGGAAGGTGGAATGAGCAATGGACTGAAAGAGAAAAAGTAGGCCATTTTGGGAAGGTAGTGTGACCCAAATGGCACTGCTAAGGATTTTACTTCTATGGTAAAAGTAAAACAGTTCACCCATGAAGAGGATGCCTTTGATGACCTCATCCTACAGGCAGAAACATTTTCACAATGTTTTCATATGGCATCACTACTTTTTAGCCCAGAAGATGTTGAGGCTTTCCATGTGTACAAGAAAAAGGGATTATTAAAGGTCCCATTGGACCTACTGCAAATTGAACCAATAAAGGAGCCAACTCCCAGTGTAAGCTTGGAGGGTAGCTACAAAGGAAACTCTGAAGAAGAAATTAAGAGAGATCTATGCATGAGTCAGAGCACTCGAAGCAGAATTCTCAAAATGGGGGAGGAAACACCAATAAAGAATCTGAAAAAGGCACAGCTCAAAGTATAGAGGAGACGGTCGAGCAAGCCAAAGCAAAGAAACAAGCAAAAGTTATTTTTACTTCAACTCAGTCAGGTAAAGCTCTAGTCATTGACCTCGACAAGAATGGGAATATTTCAACAAAAAGCTCCACATAGATACAAACCCTAAGCAAACATCTTCAATGCAAACTCCCAAGCAAACATAGCATAAGTCAAATACAGAAACAAAAGAGGAAAGATCTACAGACACTCAGGACGTTGAGGTTATTCCTACTACTCCTACTTCAGAAATTATCTTAAGAATTGAAGAAATACCTCCTCTAGATGTATTCTATAGCCCTACCCACAAATTTGTAGTCAAAAGACAAAGGAAGAAAAGAAAGCTGGACATTGTAGCTGTTATGACTCCAGAAAATGAACCAATGGACATCGTATGGAAGCACTCGCCTATCGACCCATCTGAGAATATCACAAAACTGTTGCAATTCACGGGAGCCTACACCACAACAACTATTGACAAGGAGACAGAGGTCCAAATGCTGCTTAAGGAGAAGGAACATATAATTCTGCTACAAGAACAACAATTAGCCCTTGAAAAATTAATCAGCAGGCAAATTACAAGTGGCTTAGCTCCAAAAGGAATTTGAACATATGAGAATACAACATCAAGCCAGATTAGCAGAAAGGGATTTGCAGATACAAGACATGATAGATAAACTTAGAGACAATCCACAAATCGATGAATTCATCAAGGAAGCGCTTAGCCTCAATGCCTTACTAATGCAGCAAAAGAAAGTATTTTGCCAGAAAATATCGCAAATAAATCCTTATTGCGAGATCAATGATAAATTAACAAACCAAGTTGTTGATATGAGGCTTGAATATGACGAAATCCACAAAAGGGTTTCTGAGTTTATCACCTAGCAAGAAACAGAGGATGGGAGGAAGGTATCCCTGTCAAAACTGGAAGAGTCTCATAAAGATATTATGTTCACATATTGTGATTCTCAGCTTAGGCGGAAAGGTCAACAACGATAGCAACAACAACATCAAACAGCATAATAGAAGTCATTAATGAAAATCTTTATGGCGCTAATATGGTCAAGGAATGTGTACCATAATTTCTTCCTAATGCTAAACAACTAGAGAAGCAGTAGAAACAAGCAGTGCAGGAAACGAATGAGCCAATCAAACAGTTAAACAGGCTAAATTGGGAGGCATATGGGCAGATTTCAGTGAAACCACACAATTAATGGATGACTTTGAGATTTTTAACAACATATACACAAAAAGATGGTGCCAACACTAATAGATGCCATATTTTCTAGGCAGTTAAAATCTGTGATCAGCCAACTGCCTCAGCTCAAGCCCATGACTGATATTTACGACCTTAGAGATCAAGTTCAATGAAGCTAGTCATTAATTTATTTTTCTTTTAGTTTTTTTTTTCATATTCTGAGGAAGGTTGTTTGAAACCTCCTCAACTATTTTTGTAATGATCTATTTTAAGACATATAGTTTAGTATTTAAACCCCTCTCATGCATTCGGAGAGGGATCCAGAAATTTTATCAAAAACATTTTCAAGACATTGCACTTCTGTACTTTTGAGGAGGTTTTGATGAAATGAATGAAACATGATCTATTTTCTTTAAATATCTAGCATGCTCTACTGAAATGCACTTTTGCACTCTTAGAATGTGTTGGATTGATTGAAATTGGATCAATATTGCTGAAGCACATGAGCACGACTTATCATATATGGCACTTTTATCTTATGATCATGTTTTATTTATGTATCAAGCAATACTTATTCTTTCAATTGTTTTATGTATGAAAGTCTGAATTATAGTTTTAGAATTATTGCACTTATTTATGATGTCAGCTCTGATTCCGTTATGAATACATGAACGATTTTATATGCGATATATTTTTCTTAATCATTTTGTCTAACTATTTATCCAAAATTATTATTGTTAAACAATTTAATTTCTTGTTGGAGTTGAATAATCTTTATTACTAATTGACGTAAGACATCTTTGTAGATCGCATAGCGTATTTGATTCTTGGGTATACTTATAGTTGAATAGTGTTAAATTAGAATATATGCATGTGTTTAGAACTTAGATTAGATTACACTTATCTTAATCATTTCATGTTACATCATATATCATCCCACCATCACTATCAAATATTTTCTGGGAAACTGGTCCCATTATCCCTAGTCGGAGCCACTATACCAGATGGAAAAGGAGTTACTTTCAAGGTTTGGACTAGGTAGTTTCCCCCATGTTGTCGTAGCGATTTTCAAGGCTTCAACATTTTGGCGCTAGAAGGAGGGCCTACCTATGAATGGAAAGCAAATATAGATCATTAATCCATTCTAAGAGTAAAACTCCCTCACCATCACCTCCAACTTCTTGGTCACATTCTAAATCCCCAAATCCTAGGTGAGAAGTTGTAAAGAAATCCTTAGAATCCACTACTGAGATCCCAAAGAAGTCAATTAAATATTCTTCTATAGAAACTCCTGAAGTGCAGTCTTTAATCCATAAACTACAGGGGATTTCAATATCTCAAGAAGAATCTGAGTTATCTCAAGCTAGTATTTCTTCTTAGTTTCCTTCTTCTCAAAGGTTAACTAAATCACAGAGCGAAAAATTTGGGATCCCCTCATTTGAATTCCCTCTACCAAACCAAAGGAAAACTAAGAAAACACAATCTGAAGCTCATAGTGAGGTTCTCTCATCATCACCTGAAACACCGACATTCATTCCATCCACTTCATCACAAAGTCACTCAGCCGCCTCACAACTCCAGATCATGGTTTATATTGGTACTGGAGCACATACCTCCTCTACCCAATCACCTTCAACTACTCGAACATCTTCCTCTACACAGATACCCATTATGGCTTAAAGACCATGGACAAATCCAGGAGTTGTTCGAATGGCAGGACCATTACACCCATTAACTACGCATCCAATGAAATGGTTTCCAAAGTTTAACCCTGATGATGGCCTGCTTAAAATAAACAATTTTATGTTGTCCATAAATCTGAATGTGGTGGTAGAAGAAGATGCAGTTGTAATATTATTCCCTTATACTTTACAAGGATCAGCAGGATCATGGTACTTTTCATTACCTTCTAGTTCCATTAATAGTTGGGACACTTTTCAGGAGCATTTCTTAACCAAGTTTGGAGATGACCGATCGATAGTTACTCTTCTCAATGATCTCTCTAACTTGAAAGTTGAACCTAGAGAGCCAATTAAGGACTTCAATTCACGTTTTAATAAGTTACTAAATAAGATCCCAACGGCATCCAAGCCCAATGATGAAGCCCAAAATGAATGGTACATTTCTTATCTTCCCTCAAATGCAGTTATTTTTGTCGATAGGGCTGCCAAACCAACTTTGGCAGAAAACATGAGAGAAGCCATAGCTGTAGAAAAACACATTTTAGCTTTAGAGAAAAAGAATGCATTAGAAGAATCAAAATCCAAGAAGGTAACTTTTAGGGACGAACCCAAGAAAAAAGCACCTAAAGATCCTTTTGATCTTGAAGGATTGAAAAAGGTCCTAAAAACCATGTCCAATGAAATGGTTGACATCAAAGCAGGTAGCTAAGACTTCCTCAATGAAAACTTTCAGACCTTGCAAAAGAAACCCTTCCTCTGATCCTATGTCTCCAAGTACCATATCAAATGTTGAATCATATGTAGAGGAAGAGGAAATCTCAACAGTTGAAGAACAAACTGATGATGAAGAAGTAGTTGAAGTACAAGGAATCTGGGATTTTATCCTTCCTAATGAAGAAGCACAAGAAGCATTACCTGTCGCAGAAGCACTGTTGATTTGCCACAAACAAATCCAAAGCAGAAAGCATCAACTCCAGCTCCCAAAGATAAAGTAATAGGAAAGAAATCTTCCCCCAAATCCACTCAAACCACTCCTCCTCAACTAAATTCTTCACCTTCAGCTAAAACCCTGCTAGTCTCTGATGAAATGGAATACAACATTGTTGAAGATATGAAAAAGACTAGGGTGAATATCACATTCCAAGAGCTTAGCAAGTTAAAACATCAACATAAGTTGTTGCTCAAAGAACTAAAATCAGTCCCTACTTCTCCTCTTCCCATTATTGTAATCTCACAGGCTACTAAAGAAATGGGAAGGTCTCCTACTACCTCATTAGATAAAATCAGTTCAACTGATATCGCTCTAATAGGAGGAAGATCCAAATCCCACACACCATTTCTTTTGACTTTTGAAGTTTTCAAAAAAATCTACACAATTGTTTAGTTGATTTTGGAGCTTCATCCAATATTCTACCAAGAACAGTTTGTGCAAAATTGAATGTGGATCCCCAAAGATCTATTGTTCGCATTGTGTAGTTAGACCGATCTCAAGTCGAAGTTATAGGGGAACTCAATCAAGTCACTATTTGACTCTCATCAAACCTGAAAGTATGTAAAGTCATTGACATCCTTGTGGTTGATATCCCAGAGTTCTATGGCTTAATCCTTAGCAAAGACTGGCCAGAAAAACTTCATGGCTATTTCGCAATCAACTAGTCCCACATGTTGCTTCCCTATAATGGAGAGCCGAATCAAATAAGGGTTGACCGAGAGAAACATTAAAAGGATTTCATCACAAAATTAGAGGGAGAAAACAAACCCGTCGCATACAAAGGCAATATCATTGGAAATTATTCAGTTGAATCATTTCTACGCAATTTCAATGCAAATACTTCACCCTTCTTGGAAAATTTTGTTATATCACAAGTTGAAATGTTTTCTCAAACAGATGCCTCCAAATGTATAAATTTATTAGATAGACCTGTAGTTAAATCTTTAATTTGGAAATTATATTTTGATGGATCTAGATCTAACGATGGATTCAGAGCAGGATGCATATTAGTTAGCCCAGAAGGGGAAAAACTATGTTAGCATGCAGACTTGAATTCAAATGCACAAATAACATTGTTGAATATGAAGCATTAGTTCAAGGGTTGTATAAAGCTATCGGCCTTGATATCAAATATCTTCAAGTTTTTGGAGATTTGGAAATTGTAATTAAGCAAGTAAGGAATTGTTAACCCTAAGGTGCAGCGCTGACGTTTTAAAGGTCAAATGAGGTTTCGAGCTACTTTGTTGTTCTTAAAAGGGTCCCACATGGGCCATTATTCCTCTTCTCCCCTTACCCTACTCAAAATTTACCCTTTCTCTTTCCTAACTTAACCTTCACACCCCTAAAAATTCCTCTTCGGCCTTAGCCCCAAGCGCAATAGCCAAAATCCTCATAAAACCTCACCCATATGCCTTACGCGCCTATAGCACATTTCCCGAAGACATCTCATACCTTCACCGCATCTTCACCGTTGATTTTCCCCGCCAATCCAACGGTCCATGTCCTATCCGATACGCCAACTTGTCCGACACTCCTCCTCCATTAGATCACCCCCACTAGATCTAACGATCAGTGCCCATATCGCACGGATAACAAGTGCAAGAAGTACCCGCCTGATGTGGCCGGTTTTTCTTTTTCCCCGCTACTACGCATCATCCCGTGAATGGCATTGGGCGAGTTCTGACACTTACCGCTTACCACCTGATGCTCGCGTGATATAAACCATTACCACTCAAACCAAACCACCCCGCGCATTATCACCTGCACATCTCCGCTGCCCGATAACTGTATAATCTGCTTGCCTAAAGATCTAACGGCCCGGACATGTTCTGCTCCCACCACGACCGCTAGCCTCCAAAAAACAATCTCTACCACACATCTCCCTTGATCCGATGGC
This sequence comes from Pinus taeda, assembly GCA_000404065.3. NCBI lineage: Eukaryota > Viridiplantae > Streptophyta > Pinopsida > Pinales > Pinaceae > Pinus > Pinus taeda. The sequence continues at coordinate 44,138 of APFE030394043.1, forward strand.
CATCATTCGCGATCATTCATGACTGAACATCTACCCATGCACTCCATACCCCACGTCCTGTCTGTTACTTAAAGAGGAAGATGGCCGACTTTGTTAGTCTGGAGACAGTGCGAACATGAAACTGAATTAAAAGAAGAGCATGGCCAAAGGAGAAAACAACACAACATGACTCAACAACCAAATTAAATAGTCATGGAACTCCACTGCCATGATCAATCCGACTACTCGAAGGACATCACGGTACCAGAACTGATCAGGTTTTCATAGTGAAGAAAGCAACTACATTCAAAGACGTTGTCAGATAGTTAATGGTAGTTGGTGGTCAATTAAGACCCCTCCATCCCTAAACGGCTAAGAGCCATTGTAGTGATAGATTATAAATAGCCAGAAGAAATATGCAATCCAAGTTGGCAATTGTGTTTCGGTTCAACTTCTGGAGACTGTAGATATTATGTAACTTGCAGCATCTCATCTTCATTTTCAGCAATGCAAGCTTCTTTTGATGTAAATTGCTCAATGCCCATTTCTTCTCTATTCTAAGCTTGTGCTTGATGTGTTGTATTCATGATTTCTCCTATGTCTAATGCTAGATAATTGTTATCTTATCTCTAGATTAGACAATTGAATGTATCAGTTAGTAGGTCACTCAGGTTTCTTCTGTATCAAATGCAAGATAACTGTCATCTTATCTCTACATTGATAGATTAGATTTGCAAGTTTCTTTACTAGTTGCAGCTGGCCATCATACATTCTGTATGCATCTACTGGTGTGGTTAGTATTCTTCGTCTATTCACCTAATTCCTAAATTGTTGAGCATTGGTGGTCTAAAGACTTGTAGTTTGAGGGTGTTCATGCATGTCTAGAGTGAAAACAGAGTAGAAGTGGTTATCTGGCTTGAACCAAACCCTCACCCGTCCCAATAAGTTCCTAGAACCATATTGGAGATTATATGTTACCAAGAATCTCCGAGCTACAACCTAGGAGAGTTTCCTAGAGCAATAACATAATTGGTGCCGTTGCCAGGGAGAGGAGATTGAAGCTCAGCTTCCCTAGGAGAACGACACAGATCTAACTTTGATGATAGACAAAGTCTGGACACATTGTTGGTTGTAATCATCTATCTGGTGACTCTACTGGAGGCCGAAACTTTTTGCGACTCCACATCATAGTTCTGGCTTAGTTTGTGAGGCATACTTAGAGAAATCCTCAGAAGTCATCAGCTGACTCAGTACCTAACCCTGAAAAGATCATCAAAGGAAGAAATATATCATAGAAAGGAGCATCAGGATCAAGTAAACCTAAACAATCCTCCATATGTCTGAAAGAAAGGATTGTAATAGAACAAATACATGTTGAGAATATAGCCTCTAGCACTAGCAGTGAAGAAAAATTTTCAGAGATTCATAAAGCTCCGTATTCTTTAGGTTCTCCTCTTGCTTTAAGCCCAAAGGAAACCTCACCTCCTATCCCTTATATTCCTTTAGTCCTGTAAGTCACTCCTCAGCTCTCTATCATCCAGACTGTCAGCACTCTTCCATCCACCACAGCCACGACAGGTCCACAAGCACCCACCAAAATGGAAAGAATCATAGTTGCTATGTATGGGCCTCTAGTATTTCCCACTCCTTTGAGTGCGATGCCTACTGGAGAATATCAAAAATACATGCCCAATTTCACTGGGACTGAAGGGATTACAGCTGAAGAACATCTTTAGTCCTTTTATAGCTATGCAGATAATCTATACATTAGTGAAGATGATGTGTGGAAGAGAGTCTTTGTCCAAAGCCTAGATGGAGAGGCTAGAAAATGGTTCAGAGAATTTACCCCTAGATCTATAACAGACATTGAGGCCTTAGATGATGTTTTCCTAAAGCATTGGGGGGATAAGAAAGACTTACTCTAATATCATACTGAGTTTAGCAACCTAAAGAGGGAAAATGGGGAGTCATTGTCTGATTTCAATAAAAGGTTCAACCACATGTACAGTAAGATACCAGCTGAAGTGAAACCTACCCCCACCTCTACCAAGCTCACCTATGCCAATGCCTTTGATTCTGACTTCTGCCTGCTATTGAGAGAAAGAAGATGTGCTTCTCTAGCTGAGATGCAGGATGCAGCCTTGGAGGTAGAATCTAATATTATGGCTACGGAGAAACTCAAGGGACATGTTGATCGAAAGAGACAGAGGGGTGAGTCTTCTTCATCTTCAAACCCAAAGATAGGCAAAATGACCAAGATGATAGAATCATTGTCCTCTGAAATCTCCAAGCTGAAGGTTGAGCAACATTTAGGGAAAGGAAGAGTTCCTAATACATTCGCTCCTAGCAATCCAAATCCATACAGAAGAGTGAATGAACAATTGTAGATCATGCAGAGGGGCAAAGAGGCCAGTGAAGAACAGAAGGTGAAGACATCCTTCCAAAATGTGGTCATGGAATAGGAGTAGTTCAAAGAAGAGGATGAGATCCACTGGATGGAAGACAAAGGCAGTGCTTCCCTTTTGACATTAGCTGCCTATGAGGAGTCATTACTCAAAGACCAGACCAGCCAGGAGTGGGACACAAAAGTTGCTCTGCAAACTGAAAATTATCAGAGATATAACTTGAGGTCAAGGATGCGTAATGGCAAAGAAATCCCTATCCAAAAGACTGTTGTTCTCGTAGAGCAGTAGATTATCAAGCACAAGCGACCAGCAGCTAATCCCAACATCCTCAAAGCACCAGCTCAAGAGATAAGGGGTCCTGACAAGTCCCCTTCTCCCTTCAATTTTGAATTAGGAATCCAAAAGATGAAAATATCTATACCTTTGATGGAACTGGTAAAGAATGAAGCCTTTAAGAGACCCATCCTTGAAGCCCTTGAGCTTAAAGCCTCACAAGCATCAAACAACTATGTGAATTTGCAGGATGACAAACTTATAGTTGTGCTTAACCCAAGGACTGAACCCTCTGATGATAGCTCCCCATCATTCTATGTCTCCTTGACCATGCATGAAAAAACCCTACACAACTGTCTGCTGGACTCATGTGCCAGCCATAATCTAATGCCAAAGGCTGTCATGGATGAGTTAGGCCTTGACATCACTAGACCCTATCATTACTTGTTCTCTTTTGACTCAAGAAAGGTGAAATGTTTGGGGTTAATCAAAGATCTAGCCATCACCTTATCCCAACTACCCACGAAGAGCATGATGATGGATATTATAGTAGCAGATGTCCCCCTAAGTTTGGCATGCTACTTTCTAGAGGGTGGATGAAGAGGTTGGGTGGGACATTGCAAAATGACCTATCCTATGCCATTGTTCTAGTTTTTGGAGGTGAAAGTACGAGATTATACAGGGAAGCTCAATTAACCTATATCATTAGTGATGAGAAGCATCCCACTAATCATCCCACCTATGCTGTTGATACTGACTTTGGAGCCTGTATTCTCCAAATAGAAGAATCCCAGTAGGCCTCAGTGCAGCTCAAGAAACCACTATGCCAGGTCATGGAGAAGGAAGGGCCATAGATTTGGGATATGTTCTTTGATGGAGCTTGCTCTAGGGAAGCTGCAAGAGCAGGTGTAGTGCTGGTATCCCCAACACATGAGTGCAGACATCTATGTTTCAAGATGACTTTCCAGGTCACCAACAATATAGCAGAGTATGAGGCTTTGATATTGGGCTTAAATGCTACTAAAGAAAGGGGAATCAGAGACATAAAGGTTTTTGGAGATCTCGATCTCATCATTCAACAAGTAAACAAAATGTTCCAAGCAAAGCACCCAAGTCTGAAAGCATACAGAGATGAGGTATGGAGGCTCAAAGATTCTTTTAGTAGCTTTTGTATTTCATACATCCCTATGGCTAAGAATCAGCTTGCTGATTCTCTTGCCGTGTTTGCTAGCATGTTCATCCCTCCCATGCCCCCTAAATTGGCTTATGAAGTTCAGGTAAAGTATAGACCATCTCTGCCTGATAATGTCAAATATTGGAAAGTTTTTGAGGATGATGATGAAGTCAATAGGTTTTTGCAAGTCATTGATGAACTCTATAAAATGAAAATTGATCAAGAGAATGAAGCCATGGAGGAATGTCATCAATCTCAGCTGAGAAACAAAGTTGGCCAAGACAGCATTGTACAATTTCCTAGTAACCATATACCTAAAGGGTTGGTGCCTCTAGAGAAGTTGTTTGACCATAATGATGTACCTTATAGTACTGCCCAAAAGGAAAATAAGTCTGCAGTCCATATGCATAACATAGGGAGCTCAGATCATCCAAAGTATATAAATCTGTCCACCCATTTGTCTGTTGCCCAAATTTCTGAATATTGCCCCCTAATGAGGCAAATTGCTGATGTCTTTGCCTTGGAATACAGTAACCTTAAAAATGATGACAAGAGCATCATCCAACATAATATTCCATTGGAGAAAGACCCCATCCCTTTTAAGCAGAAGCCGAGACCCATAAACCCTCTACTACTCCCTTTGATTGAAAAGGAAATTAAGAAATTGTTGGCTACCAAGATCATAGTCCCACTAAGGTATTCGAAGTGGGTAGCCAACTTGGTGGTAGTGAGGAAGAAAAGTGGGGAAATTCGGTTGTGTGTCGACTTCATAAACCTGAATAAATGTTCTAAGAAAGACAACTATCCCCTGCCCAAAATATAACATCTGTTGCAAAAGGTTTCAGGGGCTAGAGTCATATCTTTCATGGATGGATTTTCAGGGTACAACCAAGTGGCTGTATATCCACAAGACCAAGAAAACACTGCCTTCACTACTCCTTGGGGCACTTTTATGTACTCCAAGATGCCTTTTGGACTGATGAATGTTGGGTCTACCTTTTAGAGGGTCATGGACATAGTCTTTGTGGGAGAGAAGGACAAGATTGTCCTTATCTACCTAGATGACATAATAGTTTTCTCCAGCAATCATGAGGATCATTTGCAACATCTGAAGAAGGTGTTTTTGAAGTGCAGAAAGTTTGGGATTTCAGTAAATCCCAAGAAGTCACAGTTTGCTCTGGAAGAAGGCAAACTTTTAGGGCATATCGTTTCTGCTGCGGGTGTTAAGATTGATCCAGAAAGGGTTAAAGCAATCCAGACACTGTCTGTCCCAAGGTCAAAGAAGGACATTCAATCCTCTTTGGGTAGGATCAATTTTGTAAGGAGGTTTATTCCCAATTTTGCAGAACTAGTGAAGCACATCACCTCCATGTTAAAGAAGGGGTCAAAGATAAAATGGACAAAAGTTGCAAGAAAATCCTTTGAAGCCATCAAAAGAGCTATTATGGAAGCTCCCACTCTAATCAACCTAGACTATAACAAGGAGTTCCATATCTTCTCTTTCGCTTCCTGTGACACCCTTGCAGCAATCTTGTTGCAGAAGGATGATGAAGGTACAGAGCACCCAGTGGCTTTTTTCAGCAAAACTTTAAGGGATGCTGAATTAAGATATAACATAATTGAAAAGCAGGCTTATGCTCTTATTAATTATTTAAAGGCATTCTGAATCTACATTATGCACCCCAGGGTGATTCCCTATGTACCCTCTACCTCAGTAAAGGATGTCCTAACACAGCCAGATGTTGATGGAAGAAGGGCTAAATGGATTGCAAAGCTCTTTGATTTCAACATAGAGGTAAAGCCCACCAAGCTTATCAAAGGCCAGGGCTTGCTTAAGCTGATGGCCAAGAAAATTGTAGAATGCTAGACATAAATTGCATGGGTACAGATTCAAATGTTGAGCAGACATAGGAAGCAATAGAAGAACGAAGGCAGAACCAATCATTAGCCGAGAATTTGGCTTCTTGTGATTGGTATTCCTGAATAATTAATTTCTTGTTGAAGCTAGAAGTCCCTCTAGGGCTTAGCTCAAGTCAAGCCAGGACCATTAAGCTCAAAATAGCCAAGTTTTGCATCAATAAGAACATGCTTTATTGGAGGGACCCATCCGGAATCCTCTTAAGATGTCTCGACAAAGAGCAATCTATGGAATTCATGCACCAGTTCCATTCTAGCATATGTGGAGGACATCATATTGGAAAACCACATCCCACAAGATCCTAAGAGCTGGGTATTATTGGCCTACTCTATTCTCTGATGTATTTTCATTTGTGAAGTCTTGTGACAAATGCCAGAGATTTGCAGGAAGACAGCAGCTGAAATCTTTCCCCCTGAAACTAATACATGCTAATGGCCCTTTCCAACAGTGGGGTTTGGATTTCATAGGGAAAATTAATCCACATTCCAGTGGCCATCATAGATGGATTTTAGTAGCCACAAATTATTTTACCAAATGGATTGAGACCATCCCCACTAAGAAATTTAATCACCGGATTGTCATGAAATTCTTGACAAAAAACATTTTCACCAGGTTGTCATGAAATTCTTGACAGAAAACGCTTTCACCAGGTTTGGTTGCCCAAACAAATTGGTTACAGACAATGCAGCAGCTTTCAAGGCAAAAGAGTTGGTGGACATGTGACACTCAATGGGCATTAAATTAGTGCATTCCACCTCATATTATCCTCAGGGTAATGGCCTAGCAAAATCATCCAATAAAAGCGTGGTAAGGAAAACCAAAAAGCTGCTAGAAGACAACAAGCAGAGCTGGGATTCCAAGCTAAAGTTTGCATTGTGGGCTGATAGGGTTACCACCAAGAAGTCCACAGGGAACTCTCCATTCAAGCTGGTATATGGCACTGAGGTTGTTTTCCCAATCCAATTGATCCTCCTTGTTGCCAAATTCTTGCAAGAAGAGAAAAACGAAGAAAGCGACATGGCAAGGAGGATGAGTGACTTGGCTGAAGTTCATCAGATCAGAGATCAACTGATTGAGAGGTCTGCAATACATCAAAAGAGAATCAAGGAAGCTTTCGACAGAAAGGCAAACATAGAGAATTTTCAGGTTGGTGAATGGGTTCTCAAATGGGATGCACTGAAGGAAAAGAAAGGAAATCATGGTAAATTTGATGCTCTATGAACAAGACCATTTTTCATCTCTCAGGTCCAGGGAAACAATACTTTCATGCAACAAAGTTTGGAGGGAAAAACTATTTTTGATGGCCCAATCAATGGGTGGTTTTTGAAAGTTTATTTTGTTTAAGGCTTTTCAGGCCTCAGTATTGTAAATATGTGATTTTTCAAAGTTTTGGTGTAGGCTTAGATAGAATCCATGCCCAATGGAACACTAGGTAGTATTTCTGATTTTGGTTGTTTATAGGAAAGGCAGTGGTCTACAATTCTTGAAACCTCACTGGGAGGATTTCATCCCCAAAAGGAGCCAGTGTTAGCCCTGAGGTACAGCGCTAACGTTTTAAAGGTCAAATGAGGATTCAGGCTGCTTTGCTATTCTTAAAAGGGTCCACATGGGCCATTATTCATCTTCTTCCCTTACCCCACTCGCACTTTACCCTTTCTCTTTACTAACTTAACCTTCATACACCGACAAATTCCTCTTTGGCCTTAGCCCCAAGTGCAATAGCCAAAATCCTCATAAAACCTCATCCATATGCCTTACACGCGTATAGCACATTTCATGAAGACATCTCGTACCTTCACCGCATCTTCACTGTTGATTTTTCCCCGCCAATCCAACAGTCCATGTGCCATCCGATACACAAACTTGCCTGACACTCCTCCATCGTTAGATCACCCCCACCAAATATAACAGTCAACACCCCATCACATGGATAACAAGCACGAGAAGTACCCGCCCAATGTGGGCAGTTTTTCTTTTTCCCTGTCGCTACGTGTCATCCTGTGAATGGCATCAGGCAAGTTCTGACACTTACCACTTACCGCCCGATGCCCGCGTGATATAAACCATTACCACTCAAATCAAAACACCCTGCGCATTATCGCCACACATCTTCACCGCCCAATAACCATCTGATCTACTCGCCTAAAGATCTAACGGCCCGAACATGTTTAGCTCCCACCACAACTACTAGCCTCCAAAAAACGATGTCCGCCACACATCTCCCTTGATCTGACGGCCACCATTTGCGATCATTCATGATCGTCCATCTACCCATGCACTCCATACCCCAAATATTGTCTGTTACTCGAAGAGGAAGATGGCGGACTATGTCAGCCTGGCGACAGTTTGAACATGAAACTGAATTAAAAGAAGAGCGTCGCCAGAGGAGAAAAGGACACAGCACGACTCAAAAACTGAATTAAATAGTCATGGAACTCCACTGCCATGATCAATCTGACTACTCGAAGGACAACACGATACTAGAACCTATAAGGTTTTTGTAGTGAAGAAAGCAGCTACGTTCAAAGACACTATCAGACAGTTAATGGTAGTTGGTGGTCAATTAAGACCCCTCCATCCCTAAATGGATAAGATCCATTGTAATGATAGATTATAAATAGCCAGAAGAAAGATGTAATCCAGGTAGGCAATTGTGTTTCGGTTCAACTTCTGGAGACTGTCTCACGGAATGAGTCGAGGTTGCGGACAAGATCGACCTTCCTAGTATCTAAAGATATCTAGTGACAAGCAAGCCAATCAAAAACTATCTTTCTCTAAATATGCAATTACAAACAAAGGCATACAAGTGTTTTAGGCCTACCTTGGGTCCAATGCAAGTTTGTGGAAGCCTCGCTCCCTCACTCCAAATGAGCTTCCTTGAAGTGTAATACTACAAACACAAAGAAGCAAACAAATTAAATAGCACCTAAAAAGTCAATATCATAAAGCATATTCATCATAATGATCAAGGAGATTATGAAACAAACCACATAAGACAATTTGTTGAGAAAAATGAATCAGATTGTATTAATTCAAATGAAAGAAGAGCTTTACAACCTGTGCCTTGATGTTGTACAAGCTCCTCCCAGGGTCCGACAAGAAGTCTCCTCTACTTTGACAAGTTTCACTCACTTCCCAATGAAACCAAAAGGTATGTGATCTCTCCTCTCAAGTTCAACTAGGAAGTCCCAATTCCATCAGCATTTACCCTAAAAAATGTTCAGCTTCTAACCTCTTCAACAACTGACCCAATGCCTTAATTTATAGTGCAATGGAGGGAAGTTACTAGGTCCTCCTTCAAAGGGATAAAGCCCTCCTTCAAAGGGATAGCTCCTCCTATCAAGGGATTAGCTCCTTCTCTTTGGGATGCATGAACCACCTTGGAGCGAACAATCCACGTCAAAATTCCTTCTAGAATCATCTAGAATTAACCCAAAGTGAGTTTTTTAGAATAAACTTGCGCCTTTTTTACTTTTACAGGGGTACGCACCCACTGCTTTACAGACAAAGCGTGTAGATACGCAGGTATATGAAAAAAGGGTATGGGCCTGCAGGCAAAAGTGAGATAAAGTGCAGAACCAAAGCTTTATTGATTTTTAATGTCTTTCTCTCATTTGCAAAGCTTGAGATGAAGAGCTGAGGTCTGAGACTTGCTTAGGAGGACAATATAAGTGATGATAGACCCATACTGACTGTAAATAGTCATGGTGACAATATTTTTGTGTA
>APFE030394043.1:82926-110705 GCA_000404065.3 Pinus taeda
ACCCTTTAAACCATCCTTATACCCAATAAAGATGCACTTTTCAGATTTACTATCCAACTTGGTTTGTTTCTCCTTTGGAACATGTACATATGCATCATATCCAAATATCGTCAGATGTGAAAGAGAGGGTTTCTTACCAGTCCATACCTCTTCTGGAGTATTATCCTCCAACGCTGATGAAGGTGACTTGTTGACCAGGTAACATGCAGTATCCACCACCTTTTCCCAGAATTCCTGTCCTAGCCCGGCACTACTGAGCATGCTTCTTGCCCTTTCCATCAACGTCTTATTCATTATTTCTGCAACTCCATTTTGCTGAGGTGTATATGGAGTAGTCTTCTATCGTGCTATACCACACTTCTTACATAATTCTTCAAATTCCTTACTGCAAAATTCTCCACCATTATCTGTCCTCAGTATCTTTATCTTCTTCTCTGTCTGATTTTCCACGATAGCCTTAAATTCTTTAAATCTATCAAAGGCTTTAGATTTCTTCTTAAGGAAATATATCCATGTATTCCTTGAGAATTCATCTATAAATGATAGATAGTACATATACTTACCCAGTGATGGAACCTTCACAAGTCCAAACACATCACTTTGCACAAGTTCTAATATATGTTTTGCCCTCTTACTACCAGAGGGAACTCATCTGATTCTACTTCCCATATACACAATTTTCATAGAAATCAAAATCCAGAGAGCTGTTACTCATACCTTCTACCATACCTTTACCATGAAGTCTTCGAAGGCCCTTCTCTCCAATATGTCCAAGCCTTTGATGCCACAACATGGTCTTCTCTCCAGAGACCATTAGATTTTATGCTCCACTTTTAGGAACCACAGAACTGTTGCACCCATCAATAATAGTGCTACCTTGCAGCTTGTACAGAGTTCCAATTCAAACTCCTCGCATCAATACCAGTGATCCTCGAACCATTTTGCTGGTATCCTTCTCGAACATTGTTTTTACACCTGCATCATCCAGTTTGCTTACAGAAATTAGATTTCTGGCCAATACAGGAATATGCATAACACCCGAAAGTGTTCTAACCCTTCCAGCTTGCAAATTCAACTTTACTTTTCTACGACCAATGATTCTAGCCTTCCTATCATCCCCTAAGAAGACATCACCACCATTGTAATTCTCATACTCACAGAACCACTCTCTATGGGGAGTGAAGTGAAAGGATGCACCTGAGTCAATCAACCATGCCTCATGATCGACATGTGTACTTGAAGAAGCCAAGTACACATCCCCACCTTCATCTGAGGTGGTTTTTGCCTCTGTAGAAGGAGCAGCATCAGATCCCTTTCCTTTATCAGGAGATTTAGATTTGCACTCCCTTCTGAAGTGCCCTTCCTTTCCGCATTTCCAGCACACCACCTTTATAGGTTTTCCTGGAGATTTAGATCTCCCACTCGATGACTTATTTTTGTTTCTGTTCTAGGACCATCCTCGTACAGACAAGGCAGCACCATTTTGGTTGTCCATATTTTTCCGTCTCATCTCCTCCGTCAGCAAGGCTAAGACTATTTCATCAAACTGCAAAGCAATTGCATTACTACCTATTGCAATAACTAGACTATCCCACGAATCTGGTAGAGAACACAACAAACTGATGCACTTATCTTCATCTGAAATTTTAATATCAACAAATGATAACTGACTTACCATAGTATTAAACACATTCAGATTCTCTGTCACCTAGTCTCCATCTTTCATCCTCAGGTTATACAACTTTTTCCGCAGGAATAGCTTATTCACCAGAGACTTAGATTGGTACAAAGTCCCTAACTTGTCCCTCAGATCCTTCATCGTAGCTTCCCCTGATACATTCAACAATACTAAATCTGAGACACACAATTGTATTGTGATCTTTGCCTTCTGATCCAACTTCTTCCATTCTTCATCGGTCACTCCTGTTGGTTTATTACCCGAATCTACCACGATCCACTAATCTTTATCCACCAACAGATCCTCCATCTTGAGTTTCCACAACTTAAAACTCTGACCATTGAACTTCTCAATCTCTATCTTTCCACTTCTCGCCATCTTCTTTCACTACCAGAATCAATCTCACAAATCTCCCACTAAACAGGGTCTACCACAGGCCCGAGCGAAACCGTTCAGCAGCAAAGGCATCCCTTTGAAGCCAAAACAGCTCTGATACCAAATGTAGGTTTTAACCCCGTACAGAAATTACTTTCATACGAATTCTAAATCACAGAAAAATAAAAAATGTGAGAGCATAACACATAAAACAAATATACACAGAGATTTCCCACTGGATCCCAAAACTGGGACTACCAACTTGATTTTTCATTATGTTCCTTTCAATGTTACAATACATATTTATACATGTTGAAGCATCCAATACCATGCACCAAAAAACCATCGTGTCCAAAACCATGGACCGAAAACCATAGGTAGGTTCGCCGAACCTAATATAGGGTCCAAAAAAAAAAAAATCCCAGGGCGTTGCCCCGGACCCCGTAAAGGGGGGCTACCCGCCCCCCTCTAACCCCCCAGTTCACTACGTAGGTTAGTCGTGGAAAGAATATAACACAACCCAACAGTCAGGTTGTCAAAAGGGAATCCAGTTGTCATAACTTCAAAAAAATGACTAAGTGTGTGAATGAGTGGAAAGGTGCATACGTGATCTTGCAAACACACACTTTCATGACTTGAGGATGAGACGACTCAAACTATCCAGACACATATGCTCAACATGACTGACTGACTGTGTGAGCAGCAAGCGCGAAGCTTGTGATTTATCATTGGATGACTGCGATGACGCTTGTGCGACAGTGAATATGACTCTGTGTGTGTGTGCGATAGATGCTCACATAGAAAACACAACATGTACACACAAAGTGAAGACCTTGAGTATGACCGGAACATGGTCACAAGCATGACATTGACATCAACATGCAAAAGTTGTCAATGGAATGATCAAGCAAGTTGGGTGAGAAAACTCACATGAGCTCATGAAGTGAACCCGAATGTGTGCAATCATCAATAAAGACTCTCAAAGGAGGCTTTGAAATTGGATGCAGGCCAAAATTTTGGAGGGTTTTGCAGCCGCTACAACACTTGGTGACACACTGGTAGAACTCCAACTTCTATGTTTTGGTTCATTGTCAGCACAAAGCCTTGGTATTTTGGGGAGTATTGAAACATTGTATGGGTTACTTCAGCTTCCCCACTTACACCATGGACATACATGGTTCACCTTTTTCCAACTTAGTCAAACACAATCAAAATTTCATCTTGATCACAATGTTTTGAAATCATGAATGGTAGTTTAGCTCGCAAGTTGAATATTTTCAAAGTATAATTTTTCATCTCTAGTGTTGCTATGCTACCAATAGGCCTGGACAGTACCCTGGCGGAGTCACGTAGGAACACACTCATTTCTCCACTACCAACGAGCCTGGTCAATACCCCAGTAGAGTTGCATGCTTCACCTCTCTGCGTAGGAAGCCTTTCTCTTCTTTCACCTTTGTATTTTTTCAAGAGGACTGTGCATAGGCACTTATTTATTTTTGGGGTGGAAGAGGGATCCTGACTTATTGAGAGAAAAAGAGGTTTTTCCTTGAAAGAAGCATGTAATATCTCTGACATAGGTTTACTCATTTAGATTTTCCCCTTCTTTGTTTCTACTAGTTGGATGAGATTGAACACACAAACCAGAAGGTTGAGTATAGGCATGGGGCTTCTCAGTGTGGATACAGGTTCATGGTTGGAACAAAACTCCCCTTGCATACAGCTCATATTTTCCATCAAGACTTCATCAGCGGAAGGTTATAACCAAGCATAGAGAAGACGGACATAAGACTGGCCAAGTGTTGCAATGTCACAAGTCTCTTCATATTTTAGCCACATTACTCATTCAAAAGCCATAACGCAGTAGATGGAAGCAATTATTTCCAGAAACAAAAATAGTAAGGTATTAAGCAACTTAAAAAAACAAAAACAAAAATAGTAAGCGAAGCAAACCAAATAAAAACAAATATAGTAAGCAAGGCAAACATAATACAAACAACAAGCAGCAAAAAGACTATGCACATTGCACGGGGCGCGGCCCGGCCTACTAGAAGTAGTGCCTGAGATCTTGGTCATTGACAGGAAGCTTGTCAATCCTCTCGTTAAGTGATTACAGATGGTACATGTGTGGGCCAAGCTTCTCATGGACTATGTACGAACCGATCCACAACGACAGGAACTTCATATGTTTTCCTTTGTCTTCATGGGACTTATCCCATTTCAGAACCAAGTCACCAACACCGAAGTTAGCTTTTCCTGCAGACTTCTTATCGAACCATCTCTTGATACGGTTCTGGTGGAGTGTGAATTTTTATTTTTCTTTCATCCTTTCTTCATGAAGCTTATGGAGATTATCCATCCTACACTAAACTCGCTGGAAAGGCTTGCCTTGGTACTCTTGGGATAGCTAAAGTGCAGGCAAGTAGATATTGGGTGGAAGGATGGCTTCTTTACCATAGACCAAGAAGTAAAGTGAGGTGTTGAGAGAGGATTTGGGTGTTACACGATTAGCCCATAATTCATTTATCAGGGTGGTATGCTAGTTGCATTGTTTAGAGACAACGGTCTTTTTTATTATGTGAATGAGGTTTTTATTTGTGGATTCTACGAGACCATTTCCTTGTGGGTAATAGTTAGATGAGTGTTTCAGCACAATACCATTTTGTAATGCAAATTCATAAAGTTTAAAAGGCAAAACTTACATCACATTATCAAAAACAAGTGATACTTGAACGCCAAAGCGTGAGATGATGTTCTACTGGTGGAAGCTGATGACCTCCCGGTCGTTCACTTGTTTGAGCAGAACTACTTCTATCCACCGCATGAGGTAATCAATTGTTGTTAAAATGTAGTGGTGTTGCTTTGATGAATGTGGGAATATTTCCCTAATGATGTCCAAGCCCCACTATTGGAATGGTTCGATCACTGCAACAGGGTGCAGCAGAGCTATTGACCTTCGTGTTCTGTCGGTGCATTACTGACAGATCGGGCACTTGCGGGCATAAGACTATGCATCCTTGAATAATGTGGGCTAGTAGAAACCAGCTCGCATAAATTTATGCACAATGGTGTTTCCCACAAAGTGACCCCTAGCGGGTTTGTCATGCAGATCTTGTAACACCTTATCTGATTCATGTGCCTCTAGGAACCTGAGAAAAACTTCGTTACTATGCTTCATGTAAAGCACTACGTGCACCAACTGATATGCTAAGGCTTTGAGGCAAAATGCCCTCTTCTGTCTAATGGAAAAGTGAGAGGGTATGGTGTCGTGCTCGAGCTACTTGCGCACATACTGCGTACCAAGAGGCTCCATCTTCAGTGGGTGTTGCTCGCCTTATATCATACATCTCAATTTCCTGCTCCTAGTCAGTGAGCTCTTCTTCATTCTCTGATACATGTACTTCTTTATCTGCAAGTATGCAGAGCCCATGTCCTTTCATCATGTGAACTAGGTTGATTTCAAGATCATACTCTTGCAATCATGTCATCTAGTTTGTGCGTCATTAACCTAGTTCTTGTTGTACAAGCAATGTGGAGACTGTTGGGTGAGGGATGAAGACTATGCAGTGTTTCTTCAGCAAGTAAGGTCTGAAGTGTTTCACCACATTGTAAACTACATATGCTTGCTTGTCAACGGTGGGGTAGTTGATTTCTAGTCCCTGCATACTTGTGCTCATGAATGATATTGGGCGTTCATCATTCATCTCATCCTTCTGAGTGAATACTGCAATGAGTGAATTATTGGAGGCGAAGGTGTATAGCAGAAAATCCTTCTTGAAGTCTGGGCTATAGAGTGCAGGCACTTCTACAATAGCCTACTTGATCTAAGTGAATGGAAACTTTTCCCTTTTGCCCCAATTGTAGACTGCATCTTTCTTGATCATGTCCTACATGGGTTTCACTATCTGTGCATAATCTGAGATGAATTTTCGGAGGAAGTTTATCTTTCCCAAGAAGGACTACATGGCTTTCTTGTTGGATGGGTGAGGGATCTGTGTAATAGACTTGACCCGGTCTGGATCCACCTTGATCCCGCTTTTGGCAAAAATGTGTTCGAGAAGGTTCCCCTCAAACACTGCAAATATGCTCCTTTTGGGATTCAAGGAAATCCCCTATCTCTAGCATTGCTCGAAAATTTTCTCGAGATGGTGTATGTGGTCCTCATGTCTTCTTGAGAAAATAATCACATTGTTGAGGTATACCACTACGCTTTGTCTAATGAGTCCACGAAAAGTGATGTATATGGAACGCTGAAAGGTTGTGCCTGAATTTACAAGCCCAAATGGCATTCGTCTGTAAGTGAACGTACCCCACTTGGTCCGGAAGGTAGTCTTAACTCTGTCAGGTTTTGCTACCAGAACCTGATTGTATCCTAAAAAATTGTCAAGTAGGGAAAACATTTGTGCCACAGATATTGTTTGTAGAATGTGGTCCATATACGGCATGGGTAGTTGTCTTTGTCCGAGGTGTGGTTCATGTTCCGTAAATCAACATATAAGCGTATTTCCCCATACTTCTTGCATACAGGAACAAGGTTTGAAACCCACGTGGAATGGAAAACTTTGTATATGATTTGTGCATCCAACAGCTTAGTAATCTCTTTTTGTATGAGGGGTTCAAGTGACGGATGTACTTTTCTCAGCTTCTTCTAATATTTCTTGACCCCTTCTTTCATCAGAATGATGTGTTGGATGATCTGCGTGTCATAAGTTTTCAGATCATCATACGTCCATGTGAACACATCTCGGTATTGTTTGAACAAGTGGAAAAAGGCTTACTGCTCTTTCCATGTGAAACATGTACCAAGATTGACGAACTTCGGTTCTTGTTCTATTCCTAGGTTGATCAGTTCGTGGGTCTTGTTGTTCCTCAACCCCTGAAAACATTCTTGCAATTCTTAAAGCTTTTCCAATGATGCCACACCCTTTGTGATAAGGTGGCCTTTCCTGTTACCAACTTCTGCTTGCAGAGAGCGTTCTTGCTTGTCATCATCTATCATTACGTCTTTGAAGATCTCAGTGTTGGCCATGAAATGTAGTATTTGTTGATCATCATTAAACACATGTAAATTAGTTATGTTATCCGGGATGGATCGTTTGTACGAAATTTCAATAGTAAATCTATCCCTAATCGATGACATTCATGAAGTTGAATTTTCCAGAGCATTGGCAACTGCATTACGCGTACGTGGTAAAGAAATGATGTTAAATGCTTGGAAGTTAGAGATTAGTTGCCATACCTCTTGCTAGTAACTTTTGAGATGTGGTGACAAACAGTGAATGTTGTTACGTACCTGTCCTACCACTATCTCTGAATCACCTACCACTTTGAGCACAACCACGTTGAGGCTGATGGATTTCTGCAAGCCTAACACGAGTGCTTCATACTCAGCAGCATTGTTCGTGCACTCGAACTTCAAGCAACTTGAAACTAGATGCTTCCTGTTGTATGGGTCAATCAAGGCACACCCGGCTCTTGAGCCATCCTGTGTCTTTGATTTGTCAAAGTACATGGTCCACAACTTATCTGTACACGGACCGTTTGACGTGCTTGTACTACTACTATTACTGTTGCTATTTCTACTGCTACTACTGGTACAATGTACTATACATGTTTCATTACCTTATGTTGGGCAAGGAAGGAGTCCCAACTACGTGTTTGGTGGGGTTGGAGCTGGTTGTGCAGGATAATGCCCCAATGTTGTTTCTAGGAGGTAGTTGCCAAACAAGAGTTCTGCGAAGGCCAATGATTCATTCTTTCCGTTAAGGGGAGTGACATTATGCTTCATATACCTCTTGTATAACACTTTTATTTGATTGCATTTTTCCTTGTACGGAAGCCACATGTGTGACCAGTTTGTAGCAAAATATCCATTCAACTTGCTGGACGAGTCTCTACTGAGTAGTAGACCATATGCTTATGGTATGTCCAGAACAACAATGTTGATGCATTGGTAGTCTTGACCATCATGAGACAGTTAGATGATCACGTCTCGTAGTTCACCAATGGCTAGTATCGATGTTTGATGATCCAAATCTTGGGGGGGGACCCCCAAGATCTAAAAGATTGAAATGGATCTTGGGGGAAAGGCCCCCATGATCTAAAAAATTGAAATGCTAGAAGAAAAAGAGGAGAATGCCCAATAAACAAAACCACAAAGAAACTTTTTATTAAAACTAATAATAATTGTAAAGGCTACATTGTGGCGGACAGTCTATCCTTTTACAAAATGTGACTTGTTACTTATAGTATTTTTCAGTTACAATACCACGGGTCAATTCCATGGGTGAATGAATACCATGGGTGGGTTTTACAATACCACAGGAAGATGCCATTTACAATACCATGGGTAAATTCCATGGGTCGATGAATAATATGGGTAGATGAGTACCATGGGTTGATGCCATTTTCCATTCGGATCATTCGATCATGTTGGATGATTCGCATGGATGTCTCGCTCCATTGTGCATTCATATTTTTAGCAATGGAGAGCGGCATGACATTGGCTGTCATGCCAAAATCAACCAATCAGTTGTGAACATTGCAGTTAAAAAATTCAAATGATAGCAGGAATGGAGGGCAACATGAGTTTTATTCTTCCATCTGGAGTGTGTTAAGCATAGTGGAAAGTGATCTGGGAGGTGTGCTTGCTCCCTTGATAGTAGAGGTTTTGTTGTCCATTGATGTCTGTCCCAATGCATGCAGCAGGGTGTCTCGCTAGCTTTGGATCTTATCTAACTTGAACAAACTAATGTTCACTGGATTTTTCTTCATGCCATCTACAATGTTGTAGTCCAGAGGTGGTAGACTCACAGAGGTGTCCAGGGTAGAACTGATGTTCATGTTGTCCAGCGGAGTATTCTGCAGTTTGCTTCCCATGGATGTACTCTTGTCCACCGCTATCTTCCTGAACTTGTTTTGTATTTTCTACTTGGGGGGGTGGGGGGGTGGTGGATCAACCTTCCTCAACAGCAGTCTCATCTTTTCTTGTACTCCCCCAAGTGTAGGGGGAGCCCCTTTACTCCTAAGATTGTAAAGGTCATTTTTCTTTTGGGAGCTGCTTCTTGGTGTTCATCTTTGTCGTTTCTTACGATCACTAATATGCGTTCACCACATGCCCAGAACTCTATGCTTCATCAGGTGCAATACCTTCGCCATTATTAGTGTCTTCTAGCTGCTCCTGCATACTATTTTTTGCATCGAATGTATGACTGTAAACAGAGCTTGCGACTTGCTTCAAGTCTGAACAAGAGTTCTCGGGGTGATGTTCTTCGTGGAATGAACAAAACTTAGAATCTGCACATTGTTCGAGGTGGAACGCAGAGCTCTGCACAGTTTTGGGAGTGAACTGGTTGCTTCCTAATGAACTTCTTCCTTGTCTCTCTCTGGGTGGATGGCTACTAACATATGTTTTTGTTTTCTATTGTTTTAGCTCAGATACTTCTGTTGTCAAGTTCTTGACGAGGCGAGTGAGGGTTTCAATATCATTTGTCTCCTTGTCTCCACCCTTGCTCGCCATCTCTTGGGACTTTTTTCTCGTGTCTTTGGAATCCTTTACTGGTTCATCATCCTTGATGACCCCAATTGTGCGTAGGTATTTCTTAATGGAAATAGCCTCTTCGCATTTTTCCAATATTGTTGGTTTTGTAGTTCGTTTGACGATTTGCACAATGTTGGTCATCATTGCAGATGTGTAGTAATCAATAGTGATGGAGTCATCAGGTTTGGTATCTGCTACAAATTTGTTCAATATGTGTGTAAACCTCTGATTGAAATATCTTACCTTTTCTTTCACCTCCATCTTTAGGCTTCCCAATTCTTTGAGTAACATAGATGGGGCCTTGTCATCAACAAAATTTTCAAGGAACATGTGTTTGAATGCACTCCAGTTCTGTACGGAGTTTAGTGGAACGTTGTGATACCATGCAACTATGCGACCGTCCAAGGTACATGGAAACAATCTACATGCTACGTTGTCATATCGTACCTCAAGGGTCTGCAATTGTAGGTAGAATTTGTTGAAATGGTCTTCTGCCTTCACCGTGATGTAAGGGTTGAACTTGATGTTAATTCTCTCCACTCGCTTCAGCATCTTGTGCAAAGCACCCAGGAGAAACAATGGTCCTTAAGTCATCCATTCCATATTTTGGTCATCCATCTCTTCTTCTTCTTCGTCCTCCTCCTCTCCCTCAGAATCTGACGGTTCCGACTGTGCGTTTGTTGGTTCGTCTCCACCTCAAGCTCCTCCGCTGCCTTCCCCTCCGCCTCTCGTACCGGAGTCGGATCCCAAGATCACAAGGGTATCTCATTCCCCTTATCAAAAGACCAGAGGTTCCTCTCTGTCTTCAATAGCTTCTGCCATAAATTCAAGTGTGGAAAGAACTGCTTCTTCCACTAATGATACAACAACACTTGTGGGAGTTGCTTTTGGCTTCCTTGATGCGTATGGAAGGTGGTGTATGCCTGGCATCAATTCGACTGCTTTCATGAACTGGTGGGTGATGGGACAGACGGAGCGAAGGTGATAATATGGAATTTCATGTTTAGTCTTGAGAAGTGAGAAGTAACCAACTACAGAGTCACGCGTAGGTGAGAGGGAGTGCGAGTTATTGTCTTGACCAGATGGTTGATGAGTGTGTGAAAGGACATTCATCCATATACAATTGGTTGCCCTCCTTCTAGCACCAGAAATGTTGACAGTGCTGGACCCGCCAACATTCAGGGGATCACCCTGGTATGAAGTCCCAACTAGACCTCACACAGTTTGGTGTGGGAGTTCCATCCGATATGATGGCCCAGTTGCCATTACCTTAAATATTTGCCTCAAATCTTGCTTGTCAGCTTAGGACAGTGGTTTTCTTTGTCTTCGAGTAGTGAGGTTCGCGTGCTTGGTGATTGCTAATGTTACTTCTGTCAATGGTTCTTTCATTGTAGATGGGCAGGGTGGAAGTGAGTCCCAAGTCGGTTTGGAGGAAGCCCCAACTCTGTTAGGAACACACAACACAATAGGACATGCACAACGTCCAGAAGAACAATCCACATAGATGCAGCAGTCACAACCCGCAAGGGAAGATAACACGTACAACACTTAGCAGATGAGTCCATGTCAGTACAACAATTGTTATAGAAAGTTGATGTGAAAGGTTTGTCTGATGTCCAAGGAGGTAACCAACATGGGCAGGACAACGTTAACAGCACATACAACACATTTTCATTAATATATCTATTACAATAAGTGAATGAGTTCAAGTGTTAAACACGGGTTAAAGCAACATGCATTACAAGTGTTCAAGTCAGTCTTACAATAGTTACAATACATGTGTGAAAACATGTTGGCCTATTAGCAGGCTTCTGAATTAAGCAAAAGTTCCAAGATACATCGTTACACCATACATCACTAACCCCGTGGGCAGGGCATTGGAGCCACTACTTACTCCTCAAAGAAAATATTACAGACTGTCAAGGCTATGTGGGAGGAGCCAAGTGAAAAGCCTATTGCATGTACAAATGAGGGGGTATTTATAGCCAAGGGTGAAACTGACCCTTGTGGTTGTTCGACTACCCTCAATACTGTTTGACTTCCATGACCTTTCAACTTTACATGACTCTTCATATGAAAAGTGGGTCTCTTGGACTTCCATGTTACATTGTATTGATTAACAGTATGGCCCACAGTAGAGATGTGGATGACATGACTCATGAGAAGACTCAACATGACAGTGTTGGTACATTTGTGTTGTTGTTGGTGTGCATGTCGAGCTACTGTGTTGTTGGGTGATGGATGTCCTCATGGTGTGTCACAGCTTCACCTGCCCCTGGCAAGGTGCGCGGACTTCGATGGTCTTTGGGTTCGCTTGATGTTGCATTCGCATGTTTCTCCTTCCTTGTATGTTGGCATGTTTGACAAGTTCGCCCGTTTGCGAAAAGTGCATGTTAATCCGTTCATCCTTCCATGAACACATCTTGCATGTTCTCTTGTCCATCCATCCATGTGCAAACACATGCTTGCATGTTCGTCCGTTCATGAGCACATCTCTTTGCATGCATCACTTATTTGTCTATCTGTGAACATGTCCTTCTGCATGTACTCCCTTTGTTCATCCGATCTGTTATCATGTCGTGTTTGTTTTTGTACCTGTATCTGAAGTCACTCATGATGAGATGACATCAAATCCATAAACCTCCTAGTCTACCACTATGCATGATCATTTTGGATGCAGGTGACCAGGAGAGGAAACAAGGTTATGAGTTTCGAGCTGGGATGGAGGCTCCAGGCACTACTGATGAAAATTGTGCAAAAGTCACTGGGTGATGGATACGAGCAATCCATATCAACAGTGATTTCCCATTGGGCTTAGCTCAGCTAGAGGACAAAACTACACAATTTTTGGGAGGAGAAGTCTGGGTTGCGGGAAGACTGGGCAGACAAAATCTGCACAATTTTTGGAAGGAGCGGGAAGCGGGAGCCTGGCAGCCAAAACTGCGCAATTCTTGGAGGGAACTGACAGTTAGCTACTAGGACCTTGGCAACAAAAACTGCGCAATTACTGGAGGGAACTGGAAGTTAGTTGTTGGGAGCTTGACATAAAAAACTCCGCAATTCCTGAAGGGAACTAGCACTCAACCACTGGAGCTTGGTAGAAAAAACTATGCAATTCCTAGGGGGAACTGGCTATCAATTGCTAGCAGGAAAACCTATGATGATGCTAGGAGGCTGGCATGCTAAATACCTCTACCTAGTTTCTGAGCTGAGCAGACTACTAGGAAATAGAGGGCTTTCTCATGAAATCTACATATTTTTCTAGGTGAGCAGCCAATCAACTGACTAGAGGTTTGGCTGGAAAAAATGCACAATTTTTTGAGGGAGATAGGGATGAGAACTAGGTATCTTTTTGGCCTGTCTATGCAATTTTCTCAATTAGTGGAGCAGGCAAGGTTTGCAGCCTCTGCGCAATTTTTGAGGGGAATCATTCCTGGGGTGACTGACGAGTCAAATTCTCTGGTTGACCAACAGGAAGGTTGATTGATCTGCTTACGGGCAACGCATATTGAAATGGCTTGCTTGGTGCTTCTGCACTATTCTAGGTTACATGTGATCGAGTTGATGGTGGGGCGAAGGTTCAGTTGTCAAAGGGGAATTCGAGCATCAAAAATTTAGCAAAATGACTAAGTGTGTGATCAAGTGAAAAGATACATATGTGATTTTGCAAACACACACTTACATGACTTAATGATGAGACAAATCAAACCATCCAAACATATATGTTCAACATGACTGACTGACAGTGTGAAAAACAAGCGCAGCACTTGTGATTAATCGTTGGACAACTGTGATGACACTTGCGCGACAGTGTATATGACTCCATGTGTGAGTGCCATAGACGTTTACATAGTGAACACAACATGTACACATGAAGCAAAGACCTTGTGTATGACTAGAACATGGTTGCAAGCATGACATTGACATCAACATGCAAAAGTTATCAGTGGAATGAATAAGCAAGGTGGGTGCGAATACTCACACGAGCTCATGGAGTTAACCCGCGTGCGTGCATTCATCAAGTAAAACTCTCAAAGGAGGCTCTGAAATTAGATGTAGGCCAAAATTTCATATGGCTTTGCAGCCGCTACAATAATTATCTTCCAACAATATACCCTTTGGTGGAGATCATGGTACTATCAACTACTTGTAGGGCTTCTCTTTCTGTATCATGTCATGACCTTAATCTTCTTCATTATGGATCCTTCTTCATCATAACTTCTTTGCATGGCTTCAACCATCTTTCTCCATCACTTCCTTTCAATGAACCATATGTTTGAACCAATAATCATGTCATCTTTCTCTTCATCAGAAAGTGATCTTCTATTCCACATCTACCTTTCCTTTATCCAACTACCTCTTCCAAGTCATGTTTCTTGTAGGATCTTCCATCCAATCTCATAAGTACAAGTCATAGGTGACTTTCTCCAACCATCTTTCGGTATCCCTGTAACAACCCAACCAGATGCTTTCAAAAATTAAAATGAACAATAAATCAAAGCTACATATTTATGACGCCCTTTCATCATGACATCGGCCTCTTGCAGCATCAACATCCTGCGTATGTATGAATCCATCTCCAAGACACATATTACCAAGTTTTTCCTTTTGCGGTATACATATCAGGGTCTTCATACCATCTTCTTTCATGGAGATGTCATAGCTAATTCTTCTAGTTATCAGATGTTGATCACTTATCTTATCGTATAGATGCATCTTCCCACGAACTCTTCTTTCATCGTTTTCACATATTGTTTTCCTTAGGATCTTCTTTACATAGTTATTTCAACATATGAACCATGATTGTCAACTACCTCATATTCTATATGAGGTCATATTGTGTTGATTTCATCTTATCAATATGTAGAAGAGTTCATGGCACATTGTCTATATGCATTCGTGCATCATCCTAATGGAAAAGATCCTTCTTCTTTGATCATGCTCATGAGATAGAGCATTTGACCATGTTATCTACCACTACATGGCAACATGGATTTATTTATCTATCAAATATATACATTTCTTTTCCATCTTTTGGTCATTTGAACTTCCTTATAGTAGCTTCCTTTTCTTGCTTGAAGATGAAAGTACTTAAACCAACTCAACATGTTGCACATCTTCGTCATTATACCTTACTAATGGATCCCACACAAGGTGGAATGTGGACTATCTGTGAGGCACTTTCATCTTCTAAGTAAAGGTGAACCTTCTAATGAAGATTCCAATGGAGGATCTTGATGATCCTTATTCTACAAATTATCCTTCCTAATGATGATGATGTATTATGATTCCTTTATCTTTTATCTTGCTATATGACTTACCTCAAGCCATATATGCTACTACTACGGTTTCCCTTATATGTTTCTAATGGATATGTCATTTCTATCATGATGATTTCTATAAGCATGTAGACTTTCTACTTTAGTTATCCTTCCATGCTTCTAGGACAGTGTCATCTCTATCTTTTTATAATGCATCCTATCATACTTGTGATTATTTCTATTATCTTTTATAATTGAAAATAACTAAGTGAAGGAGGTTATCTCATTCATAGTAGAGATCTTTCACTTCCTCCTTTGATTTCTTCTTTTCTGATTCTTCCACTTCTTTGGTAACACGGGCTTCATTTCTTTCCTTTGTTTTCTTCTTCTCCTTCTTTAGTTTGGGACAAATCCTTTTAAAGTTCCCATATTCATTTCAATCACAGAATTGTATCTTTGACATATAGATCTTCTTCTTTTCCCGAGGATCAAACTTTCAAAACTTTCCGTTTCTTCTAGCCATGGCAACATATGCTTGAACTTATTCATTTGATCCAACATCACTCTTTGCTTTCAACCTAATTTCTTCAATATTACATAATAACCAAAGTTCATTGAATGGGGTGGCTTCCTTATTTCCATAGAAACTTGATATAAAACTGCCTCATTCATCAGGTAGTGCATTGAGCACAATGGTGTTCATTTCTTTATCAAACATTATTTCTCATAATTCTTGTAGTTTATCTCTTATTTGAGATATGCTCATAAGGTATGAGGATACCCTTTCATCCTTATATACCTTCATTTTGTATAATTCGGTTCTCAATGATATAATTTCTCCTACAGTGCTTACGGAAAACAATTCTGCCAACTTTTTATAGATATGTTTTTATTTCTTCAACTTTTCTACATAAGGGATGAGGGAATTGTTTATTGATTCTATAAGGATTATTTGAGCCCTTATTTCCCGTTTCATATACTTCAGTAGTTCTTTAACTTACTATTTATATGGTCTAGAGATTTAACCCTTAACTTATTTAATAATTCCATTCTCTATAAGGATCAAATCTATCCTCTTTTTCCATGCAAGGAAATTTGATGACCCAACCTATTTTTTGCTCTCCTTGAAGAATTAATTCATGTTTATAATAGATTCAAACATAAATATAAAGATACTTACTTTTTAGTTGAAGATCCTCCTATATTATTATATCTTCAACTTGATGCTTTCTTGATGATGTTGCTTCCTTGATGATCTTCTTCAAGGATGTTCGAGATGTGATCTTTACTTCAATGTGAGGGAGGTAACCTTGATTTCTTTGATGATGATGGAAATGAGTATTCTTCCTTCCTTGGATGATAATGTGGAAAGGAGAGGCTTACTAAGGTGCTTAATATGTAGATTCCTTCTTTCAATGAAGGTAGTGTTTTTGAGGTCTTCTTCTTCCACAAAGTGTTGATCTTTCTAGATGACATGATCCTTGAGATGAGATGGGTAGTCCTCTTTAATGCTCCTTAATTCCTTCCTTCAAGATGTTGTTTGGATTATTCCTTCTTGATTTTCTTCTTGTACGTGTCCCTTAGGTGTGCTTCTTCAATTGATGATCTTCAAGTTGCCTCTTCTTGTCTTGTCACCTTAGCTTTAATACCATGATGAGAAATTTAGGGGCAACTAGATTAGGTGATTATCTTAATTTGATAATTGCTTGTGATGTATTTTACTTAACTTTATTAGCTTATTCTTAAATTTGAGTATTATTGTGTTTTCTATCATCAAACATCTACCAAACAATGAAAATCAATGAGATAAGAGGGAACAAAATATAGGTTGTAAGACAGGGCCAAATCCTCTCATCTTGAGAGGAAAACCCACAATATTTATTCTCTTCTTAGATGACTTCAAATTATGAATTCCAAAACATAAGACCCTTGTCAAATACACCTCCAAGACCAATTCAAATTTCACAGCTTCTAGCAACGTTTCTAACAACTTCTTGACTACAATTTTCAGCTACTATAAAAACCCTAGCTCTTGCACATGTGGAAAAGATGGTGATTTCTTCCTTCCTTCTCCTTTGCTTCACTTGGTTCTTCATTCTTTGGAACTTGGCTTGAAAAGTAGAATTTTTGGTGCCTAAATCAGCTCCTTTCTGTAGTTTGGTCTTATTATAGTGATGTAGACCTAATTTTCACATGTGTGAGGAGATAATAGCCCAAAAACAACTTTCAAAGACTTCATTACTTTCCTTCTTCTAGTCCTCATCTTCTGCACTCTTTTAGGTCTCTTTTTCTTCCTTTATAGAACTTCTTGTGAGTTTCTTGGATGCACTTCAAGTGAGGTTGATGTCTCTTATATATATGCTTCTTAGGAGGTCAAATTGTTGTCCATGAGGACGACTTGATCCTTTTTGTAGACTGATTTGTTTGACAAGGTCTTGGAGGTTCGCTATGACACTTTTGACTTTAAAAACAATATTTACAAGATACAACATGCCCAAAGGTGTCTTACATGTATGACAATGACTCTTTTCACTTCATAATTCTATGACAAACCTATATGCACTCAATGGGTGCTTGACCTACAAATAAATTCATCTTGGGCATGAAACCCATGCATCAAGAATGACAATAATTAATTTATTTTCTCTTTAATATTGAATGTATAAAATCATGATTAGAATAGAAATTGGGAATACCAAACCTAGTTCCACATTTCAACAATTAGATCATTAGACAACTTAAATGAAAAACAATTAAAAAGGAATACATCCTAACAAATAATGACTTATGGAGTGATAACATAGATATTTGAAGAATCAAAGTTGTATGTGAATAAGAATGTAACATAAGTTAATATTTTTGACAAACTTGCCAAATTTATTGGTTTGAAATTATTGTAAATATGAGCTTAGTAAATTTGTAGAAAAAGAGAAAGATATAACGAATATAATCAATGTAGAATGAAGAAAATATTATTTTTGAGATTATCATTGTATTTTAGGTCATTAATGCATGAATTATATCTCATTAGCACTAGTTAGAATGACCAATTTCTCATGATCTTTAATAGTCCACTTAGCACTTGTTCCATTGGGTAATGCTCATAGGGGTGAAGAAGTGGGGTTAGAACTAAAAAAATGAACTATATAGCTTCAATCATCAATTCTAGGGCTTGTACCCAATAACTGAGATTTCTAGGGAAGGCAACCCATATTAAATTTCCTCCTACTTAAGTGCACTTAACCATGAAGATTTTCTCCATAGCTAATCCTACTTAGCTACTACTTTATTTGCAAAGCCTTAATAGCTATGGTTCCTCATGGACTTATTCATTTTGAGCTCCCTTCACTCTTTTTAAGTATTTGGGGCTTTCAAACTCTAATATATGAAATATCATTTTCAATATTCTCTACATAAAGTAAACTTTTGAGCTTCCACAGATTTCTCCACCACTATTTTTCCTTGGCTTCTTCATCCTCCATTGTGGCTACATAGCCAAGTTTTGAAGCGTAAATGCTTGACCATTTTAATTCATCATTTACATCAATCATCTTTATAAAATTGTGCTTTTCTTGGAGCATATAATTATGTCATTCTTTTGCTATTTTTTCCTACAAATTTAGGGCACTTGCTTCCTTCAAGTCCTATCTCCAATGGTTGATTACACTTTGGGGGTTTGCATCCAATAAATTGAAAATACCTTAATTTTGGATTACATAAATCATAGGGATTAAGGGTCCAAATGTTGTAGAGTAACCAATCCAATGAAATTCCATAAGCTTAGCCCTATTTCCTATCCCTACTTTCTAAGCTAACCACCTTGCACCTAGGTAAAAAGGCCTTTGCCAATGTTTTCAAAATTATGTGGGCTCCTTTAAAAGACTTCATTTCCCTTCCTAAACATTTTTCCATTGATTCTACTACTAAATAGTTTTTTTTGCATATCTCTCCCTCACAAACCTCATTATTGATCATCATCTATAAAGTCTTTGCTATCAAATCTAATAAAAATGAACATGCTCTTAAATCCTGAACCACTTGCATCCTATTTTACATTTTTTCTCCATTTCCCCAATGATATCCCTTCCTTTTCATATCTTCCATTCCATTAAAATTAATGCATATTCTTCTATTCTTGTCTATCATCATTTTAGGGACACAAACAAAGGACAACCAATAAATGAGGATACTTTCTAGATCTAATTTATCTAGAATTATCCTACCTCCATGAGACAACCATCTAAAACACTAATTCAACACTCTATACTCAAGTTACTTATATAAAAAAAATGTCATTTTAAAGATTTATAATTATTTGGCATTAAATGAATCCTAAATACTTTATACCTTTCTCAAATAGATTGGATTATAGGGAAAAAAAATGAAAATTTTAAATTTTTAGATCTCCTTCTAGCCCATTGAAGAGGAGACATTTTTTTTTTTCCATACTTGTTGCCTTCTAATAAACGTTCAATATTTCTTTAAATTTTTTCAACTCTTGAATTATGCCTACACTAAACAACATTACATCTTTTGTGAAGATAAGATAAGTGGTGAGCCTTGCGTGCCTGTAATGTTACAGGAGAGCATCCGAGTAGTTTTTGAAGGTGAAAACGTTGGCTTGAGGGTATGGAGAGGTGAATAGTAGTTGAATAAAATGAAAGGAGGTTTTTTTAAGCCCCTAGCCAAGTTCAGGACTTCTCAGAGGCATGTCTTACACTAGGATGAATGCTCTTGGTGGCCTGGACATAATAGCTTATAAAAAAGGGTTTTGGGGACATAGTTTGGAGGTGGAAGGAGAAGGTGAAAGAACTCAATATGGAAGTGATGAAGGTTCCCTTCCCTGCAGATCAATCAGCCCTGCAATCAATCACATGCATGCATCCATTTATCATTTACAAAATGAAATAACCTATGATGGAAAAGATTAATTGAATTTAAATGAAATCTAGCTCATGCAAACCATTGATATAATCACTGAACTAACTTCTAAAATACAGAAAGAAAATGTAAAACAAGATAACCAACACTAATATATTTCCAATAAATCATAAACACAATATTGTTGGGTTGTGGCTGTGAGACCGTCCACTCATTCTCCCACAAGAGAGGTGATGTAGAGGCTGCAACCACAAGATTTTAAAGGTTAACTTCTACTAAAATGCAAGAAACTATGAACTTCTTGGAATCAAGAAGAAACATAAGTACAAGAAGAGGGACCAAAGCCTTGGGTTTGGGCCCAACCCAAGGGTATCAGCCCTCTGAAAATAACTCAGATGCAACTTAAAATCCAACTTCCCATTATCAAAAAGTGTGGGTCTAATACATCACATAAAAGTTGAAAATAACAATGTCAATGCTTGGAGCTCAATAGCTACACCTAGCTGAACAAAAAATTGAATCTTAATTAGCTCTTCCTCTAGTTTATTTATACAAAAGGGCAGCTGAAGAAACTCCCTTGAAAATAGGAATGGTTCCCTCCTTAACCTCTAAAATGGTGGATCTTGTCCTCCTTGGTCTTCACTTGGACTAGGAGTCACTCAGTTGCCAATGAACTCGAACTAGTGAGAGAGGATATCGTGATGCCAAGCCAAGTTTAGGGAGTTAAGGAGGTGTACAAACCCCCTAGATTCTCTCCTAGTTGTCTCCATTAATCTCCTGCATAGTAATAGCCTAAAAAATACTTCATTTTCTTGTAATTAAACCACATTATGCCACATACTATGACAAACACCTTTTACTCCTCTACTAAGCATAATATAACATAAAATGTGAATTAGTGCAATAGAAGGATAGTTTTAAGGTTGGAGGATGGGATATTAATCTTCAAAATGTACCTAATGATGGGACTCATTAATAATTAAGGATGATCGAGTATGGTTTCTTAATTAATTTTATGGTCTTTGTTGGTGTCCAAGTGTGAATGTTGTGATTCAACCATTTACCACATTAATCTGTCAATCTGGGTGTGTACACTTTTCAAGGTAACACGCAAGGTGTATGCAGGAGTAAGGTTACAATCTTACATTGACCAAGGGTTCGTGACTAAGAAATTAAAGCATCGTCGTAACAGTAATGGAAATTAAATTGCAGAAATAAAAGTATTCACAACAATCTATGGAAATCTGTAACAACAATAAAGAAAATACAACAAGTAAAAATATATATATATATATAAAAAGGACACATGCATAGCACCTAATCAAAAGAGTGGACCCAACTCCCTGCTCAGGGCTGTGCTTAACTCACATATTGAGAAAAATATCAGAAGGCTGGAAATTTCATTAGCAAGAGTTCCACTGTTACAAGGCTCAATTCTTACATCAGCTTGCTCCCCTTTCTCTCTGAATTGTGTATTTTAAATATACAAACATCCAAAGGAAACTTACAACACACTGATCTCAATATTCAAGATGATATCTGAGAGATCTTTCCATCATGATTCAGCTAGAACAAGTCGAATTTGGTTATTACAACTGGGCAATTTTGGAAAATGGTCGTAACAACAAATATGCAAATATATCCTTCAAATAACCTTGATTTTCTCCCAATACAAACCGAATTTCTGAAAACTTCTCATTGAGGAACTAATTTGGTCCATTCTGAACAAAACCCATGTCTCAGATTTTCCAGGTTCGCTTTCCTTTGGCCAAAAAATCCAACGCAAAACTATCACTCCTTATGCCAGCGAATTCCTAGGTTGGAATATCTAATTATCTATTGAAGGCTAAATCTGCAATATGGAAGAGATCTTGGAGGCTAAAATCATGAGTGAGGTTATAATGAATGAATAAACCAAAACCATGCATAATAATTATTAATTATTAAAAATAAATGAGATCAGATATTATCTATCCACAAGAGCATAAATGATTATGAAATGGAACTATATAATAAATTATGGTAAATAATGTGATAAAAGAATAGTGGAAATAGATGAAATGAATGTTAAGAAGTGGTAATAATAATGAAAAATTAAGAGCCCAACATTCCCCCAAACTGGATATGTTGCATGCCCACATGCAACCCAATGTCTCTATATAAAGTATGGGAAATAATGGTTTGAAAAATATGAGCGAATAATGCTTAGCGGTTTTTTTTTATGACATTCTCCTAAACTTTTAATAAATCAAACACTCATGTTATTTCACCTCAATTGTTATATTCAACAAAATAACATGGAATGACATCTATGGATTAACATTTGTTAAACCTAATGTAGGTTGAGCTTGTTAAGTGATGCGGAAGGTGGAAGCCATGCAAGCTCAAAGAAAGTAATCAAAAAGTGTAGCAGGATTTCCTTCCCCCAAACTGATTAGTTTCCTTGTCATCAAGATTTCTATAGCACATCTCATGAGTATCCTCAATAATTAATTCATCAAGATTCAAAATCAGAATTAGGCCTCTTCATCCTTCCCCAAAATAATAGTAGTGTTGTTAATCTAGGATTAAATAGAGATTGATTGGGTAAAGCAACTATCTTTGGTTAAATATATGAAACTTGTAGAATAAAGGAATGATAGATTAGATGATACAAAATGTAAAATATCAAATATCCTAAAAGTTTCATCCCTAACATGTAAAATAAATATTTATAACTCAACAATAGATATAAACCATAACCACCATTATCTAAGAATTGATTAAATATTACCCCATGAACCATGAGTTCTAGCAAACCTTATATATGCAACAGTGGCTTTATCAGCAGTTAGTTTTGGGAAAACAAGGTAACCCAGTAGATCATAGTATTGAATTAACTTCTAGACCATAGGCATGGTCACTATTGCTAGCAGGCATCCATAGCCTCGACAAGGATGCCTTTTTAACTCATTAAGATGCCAATGTCCCATCTATTAGAAATAAGTACATAGTTACAAGAGTATTTCAATTTACTTAGATGTCTATTGCAGATCATTGTTCTCGCTTAGTAACCAGTTAATAACAATGACATTCATGGGAACTAACAAAATTGAACAATTCGGCTCGTGATGAGACCTCTTGTCCTTCAGTTTTATGACCGAAGGCCATTTCCCTGGCTTGGTGACCAGTAGTGGTAATGTCACTCTATTAGGACCTATGATCATGGTTGGTTAGCTGGTGATGAGACCTCATCCTCCAATTGACTATTTATGTTTAAAATTTAACTATGGTTATTATTAATAAAAAAAAATTCACTTAATAGATGGGGTGGCAAGCCAACTCCTTAAGGGCTAAGGATGTCATAAAATGTTTTGTAGTAACTATTTTCAACTCGGGTAATTTTGCTTCTCAAATACTAACAACCTTCAAATGATTGTTGATAAATATATTTTGCTTTTTTAAGATTGGGGTTTGAGGAATAATTCATTAGATAGTGATGGAAAGAATTAAGTACAATTTTGTGGTCATCATCATAAATTTTACAAGATCGGGGACTTGACAATTTAGGAAAGTTGAAAGTTTCCATGATGAAATCATATTTTCATAATTATTCCTCAAAAATAAAATTATGTTTATAGATAAACAAATATAAATTGACTACCCAATCATTATCTCAAAGAGGACCTAGACAATTAAACGTATTTCCCCATTCACCAAGCTAATGTCATCGTGCATGATCCAAGTTCCAATGTGTGTGGATAAGTGGGGGTTATGGATTATGGTGGTAATAATAGTGAGATGTATGAGTTGACATGAAATTTTAATAACAATGATGACATGACATCATTGATAATAAATACAATACATTTTCTATCAAATGCAACACCTCCCCCCAACTAAGATATGACTGCCCTCGGTCATAATTGAAACATCAATCAAATACACGGATTTAATTAGGAACATACCTAAAGACTTACCTTGGTGGAGTATCAACATGGGTGGAGTAACAACACTGGATACTTAGAAAAAAAATTGACCATGGAGTAGCAGCACCAGAGGAGTAACAGCACAGGGTACTTGGAAAAATTTCAAGAGTAACAACATTGACGGAGTAATAACAGCGATGGAGTAACAACACCGGCGATGTAACGACACTGGCTGAGTAACAACTCTGGTGGAGTAACAGCACTAGCGGAGTAACAACAGCAGATGAGTAACAACACCGATGGAGTAACAACACTGATGGAGTAACAGTAGCGGCAGAGTAATAGCACAGACGAAGTAACAACCGTGACAGAGTAACAACACTGACAGAGTAACAGCACCGACAGAGTAACAACATTAGCGGAGTAACATCACTAGCGGAGTAATAGCACTGGCAGAGTAACATCACTAGCAGAGTAACAGCACCGGCGGAGTAACAGCACCAGTGAAATAACAACATTGACGGAGTAACAGCACTGGCAGAGTAACAACACCGATGGAGTAACAATAGTGACAGAGTAATAGCACCAACGAAGTAACAACACTAGCGGAGTAAAAACATGGGCAAAGTAACAACACTAGTGGAGTAACAACACCAACAGAGTAACAACAATTAGATCTGAGGAAACCATATACTGATAAGACTCGAGAACAACTGGATAGATATGGAGAGACATCATGAAACCTGAGAACTTTCTTCATTTATTTTGAGAACAAAAACAACATCATAAATAAATTAGAAAAGAAATAACTGTTTATTGAAAAAACAGTAAATAAATAAATATCTCAAGTTGCAACAGCTATGATTTTAATTGCAACACTATTGTTCCTAAGAGAATATCAATCTGTTTCAGGAAACAACAATCTATCAATGGTAAATAAATAAATAAAATGTTTTGACACTAGTGACATTAATATTTAAATAGAAATACATTCTCTATTTGAATCCATTAGGTAATGAATTAGATGAAATTCCCTTGTTTCATTAAAATTTCTTTCAAGAATCACTCGTTCATAAATTAACGTCTTTTATTCTCCTGGAACCTGCAAAAAAATGAGTGTCTATATGCAGTAAAACATTAAATCATGGAAGAAGAGAGGTGCACGAGATCTCCTAATCCAATAAAGATGCAAAAAAAAAAATTAGCTACTCTATAAAACAAATCCACAAAAGGATAAAGAAAAATGTATTTGTCACCTGCAGGAACGCAGTGGTCGACCATACTAACCAACAATGTTTTAATCATAACTCTTTTGTTTTTCATCCAATTTGAATGACTCCAAAGCCAAATGAGAGATAATTTAAAGGTATATCACCAGTAGAAATAGTTTTTAAAAATTCCATGAGATGATGTGTCAAATTTATTTATAACGGAATGCATCATAGAGTCATTTTCCATTTCCCAACTCAGACCAACAATTGATATTTTAAGCATAAATTTTTCATCTGACGACGAATTGAACTGATTAAAATTGGGGAATAAATAATTTTAATATATATATCTCCAATAGAAACATGTTTTGAATGAAATAAGAATTGATGGTCAAATATGCAAGTGAACAACTAGAAAAAACAGAGTTTTAAAAGTGCAGAGTTATGATAGATAGTCAGTATTTTGGTTATAATTTTTTCGTTTCAAATCCAAATTGAGTTATTAAAATTGCATTGTAAACTAGATTTACAGAGAAATATACCATAGAAACATGTTTTCAAAATCTAGTCATTTAGACCTCCAAAAACGGACTATCCCAACTCTGTTCCTGAGCTTCCTACTAGACATATTGTTAATGTTTCAGTCATAACATTTTCATTTCAAATACAAATTGAGTGATTCAAATTGGATTAGAAAGTAGAAATAAATGGATATTTATGATAGATACAGGTTTTGAAAATATTTCCATTGGTTCCTCAAAACATGATTGTCCCCACTGTGTTTTCAGTGATTTTATTAAGCCCACACACCATAAGACATGATAATCAAGCAATTTCTTTTTTCAAAATGATGACGAGTGTTTGTAGAAATCTAATTTTCAATATAATACATTTACATATACAAATAAATTCAAATATTTACCATTTATATTGATATACTCAGCAAGTTGTAGCAAACACAACTCGTTCTACATATAACAAAAATTATTTATATACTTATTTATTCTATTTTCTACACTAACCTATTCTACCTTGAAAAATAAATCATACTTACATATAAGAGTACTTATAATGGAGCCATTTTAGAAATAATGCCTCAAGAGTATACACACCCGAATTTGAGAAATGCATATCAATAAATATTAGGGTATGAGAGACCAACTTCCCTTGAAAATATGGTATTAAAAAATGTTGAAGCATGGAGTGACGCTGCAAACAAATGATGGAGTGAAACCAATCTTCAATATATCCTTTACTTTCTTGATTTCCCATAGTTGTCATATCATGAAGTTCTTGAGTTTCTAAAACAACTTGTTGATGTAGACTAGAAGAGACATCATTTTCTTCCATAACTTCTACAATTTTTGGATTTGAAATATTTCCAATCTCGATATAAGTTTTCTGCAATTGTGTATGCGAGATAGATTGGGTGGGAAGGGTAGGTAAATTTTGCAATTCAACATTGTAAGCATGTTGTACTGGTTTATTATGGTAAGGGTGTGGAATGAGTTGACCAGGATATTTTGTAGGGCATGGATGATTTTGATGATGTAGTTGATTGGCATGTGTGGATGATTTTGATACACAAGCAAGGCATTCTTGAAAAGATGGAAAAGAATATGGGTAATCATAGGATGAACGATTCCAAACTTGTAGACAAGATTGATGGGGGTTATAATGAGATTGGCATGGCTTCCCTAACACGTGAGTATTCCATAATAGATTATTCAAGTAAGACAATGGGGAGGAAGTGTTTTGAAACATACATGTAGTGTTATGAAACCAGCTCAAGAAAAAAATAGAAAAGATAAATCAACGCCTTAGAATTCAGCCTCTTCGAGGGGGCAACCTCCTTTACATTGCATAAATTAACAATTATTGGATGATTCAAATGACAAAACCTCCTTTCTATATATAGGAGTCTAAGGAGTTACAATATAACCCAGCCGACCTAACAATAATAATATAAAGCCACAAAAATAACAATAGAGGGATTCTATGGGGCACAGTAATAACAATATGGGGACAACACGGTGACAACAATATTAATAAGGGATAAAACCACAATAGTAATGGGGTATTCACTAGTATTATAGGGACCCAACACTATCATATTCTCCTTATAGAAGTAGGTCTTTCCCCTACTTAGAGCCTAGCTATGATTAGGTTTCTGTTGTACAAGCACAAACTCAATAACATAGATGATCATAGACTTCCTAAGCTAGCTTTAAATTCCGGCCGAAACCACCTAAGGCTTAATTGGGGGTGGCATAAAGACACAAGGGCCTTGTTAAACTATTGGGAGATCAACGAGAATGATGCATTAGAAAACATAAATAACATTAAAGATATTTTTTACTTCTAAGTTCAAAGAAAAAAGTTGTGTGAGAAAGATTTAGTGGGTAAAAGAAAATTAAGTTATTATAAGAAGGTCACTAACCCCACCCTAGAAGATCAAAAATAACTATTTATCTTAACAAGCTCAAAGAAGAAAATTAATATAGCAAAGATTAGAACGAATTCTCATGAGCTCCATAGTGAAACATGTCATTGGGCAGTTCCTAAAATTCCATGGATGGAAAGGATCTGCCATATATGTGAGAATAGGAACATCGAGGATGAAAACCACTTCCTCTTAGAGTGCACCGCATAGAACCACATTAGATTCCAGTTTCACAATCTTTGTTACAATACTGACATTCCTAGCCTTTTACAATGCCAAAATTATAGTGAGCTTGGGAGGCTTCTCTCCAAGCCCTTTGAGCATAAGAATAAAATCTTAAATCAAAATAAATAATTTATTTCTTTATGTCCACCAGACCAATCTTTGGTCTTAGCGGACGTTAACCACTATCATCATCACTTTATTGTTTGTTTGTTTTATGCTTTCAATTTTACTATATTGTAACACTATTATACTAATCATTA
>APFE030394043.1:110715-139542 GCA_000404065.3 Pinus taeda
TGATGGATGGTGGCTGATATCCATAAAGTGCCATAAATGGGGTCATTTTTGTTGCTGTATGGAAGGAAGTGTTATACCACCATTTAGCCAGAGGCAACCATTTGACCCATTGTGTCTATTTATCAAATACAAAACAATGAAGATATCCTTCAAAACATTTGTTTACTATCTCAGTTTGCCCATCAGAGTGAGGATGATAAGATGAGCCATGAGCTAACTGAGTACCAAGACAAGAAAATAATTCTGTCCAAAAGTTTCCAATGAAAATGGGATCTCTGTCACTTACAATAATCTTTGGGTTTCCATGTAGCTTTTGAATTGTTTCCATAAATTTAGTAGAAATTGTACTAGCTTTAAATGGATGTGATAATGCACAAAAGTGTGCGTACTTGGTAAGTCTATCGACTACCACCATTATGACACTCTTTCCCTCAGACATGGATAAACCTGTGATAAAATCCATTGAAACCTCCTCCCGAGTCCCAACGTTGGCTTGGAATGGATAAAGGTTGTAATAGACCCGGTGTCTTAATTGTTTCAACTTTATTTTGTTGGCAAACCAAACATTTCGCCACAAACTTTTGAATATTTGATTTAAGGCCATCCCAAAAAAATTCCTTCTTAACCCTGTGGTAGGTTTTTAAAAATTCTGAGTGCCCTCCTAAAGGGGAAGTGTGCAATTCCATAAGAATCTTTTGTTTTAGCTGGGAATTCTTACAGAGGTATAATCGATCTTTGTACCATAACGAATCATTTTGCCAACTAAATGTATCAAACGTACTGGAATCTTGTTGTAACTTTCGAATAAGTGCCCACACTTCTTCGTCATTCTTCCATTCCTCCCTTGCTTCGTTTATCCAATGTGGTTGGATAATAGAAATAGCGCACAACATGCTTCCATATCCTCATCCTTTCTTGACAATGCATCTGCCACCACATTTTGCTTCCCTTTTTTGTAGATGATTTCAAATTCATAACCCAACATCTCTGTGACCCACTTTTGTTGCTTTTCAGAGGATAATCTTTGTTATAAAAAGTATTTAAAGCTATCGTGATCCATTTTTACCTTGAAGTGTCTTCCCATTAGGTAGGGTTGTTATTTCTTAAGTGCATGGAGTATTGCCAACATTTCCTTCTCATAAATAGCTGTGTAAAACATTTCCCTTGATTGGATGACTTTCAAAAGTAATGGGTCATTCATCTTGCATTAAAACAACACCAATTCCATTTCCTGAAGCATCACATTCCACAATAAATGTTTTTGTGAAGTCCGGTGTAGCTAAGACTGGTGCTTGGTGTCACGCGGAATGAGTCGAGGTTGTAGACAAGATCGACCTTCCTAGTATCTACTGATATCTAGTGACAAGCAAGCCAATCAAAAACTATATTTCTCTAAATATGCGATTAAAACAAAGGAAAACAAGTGTTTTAGGCCTACCTTGGGTCCAATGCAAGTTTGTGGAAGCCTCGCTCCCTCGCTCCAAATGAGCTTCCTTGAAGTGTAATTCTGCAAACACAAACTAGCAAACAAATTAAATAGCACCTGAAAAGCCAATATCATAAGCATATTCATCATAATGATCAAGGAGATTATGAAACAAACCATAAGACAATTTGTTGAGAAAAATGAATCTGATTGTATTAATTCAAATGAAGAAGAACTTTACAACCTGTGCCTTGATGCTGTACAAGCTCCTCCCAGGGTCTGATAAGAAGTCTCCTCTACTTTGACAAGTTTCACTCACTTCCCAATGAAACCAAAAGGTATGTGATCTCTCCTCTCAAGTTTAACTAGGAATTCCCAATTCCATCAACATTTACCCTCAAAATGTTCAGCTTCTAACCCCCCTAGCAACTGACCCAATGCCTTAATGTATAGTGCAATGGAGGGAAGTTACTAGGTCCTCCTTCAAAGGGATAGCTCCTCCTATCAAGGATTGCCTCTTCTCTTTTGGGATGCATGAACCACTTTGGAGCGAACAATCCACGTCAAAATCCTTCTAGAAACATCTAGAATTAACCCAAAACTGAGTTTTTTAGGATAAACTTGCGCCTTTTTTACTTTTACAGGGGTACGCACCCACCCCTTTACAGATAGAGCGTACAGGTACACAGGTATTATGAAGAAAGAGTGTGGGTCCATAGGTAAAAGTAGGAGAAAGTGCGGAACGAGAGTTATATTGATTTTCAAAGTCTTTCTCTCTTTTGCAAAGCTTGACATGAAGAGCTAAGGTTTGAGACTTGCTTAGGAGGCTAGTATAGGTGATGATAGACCCATACTGACTGCAAAAAATCATGGTGACAATATTTTTGTGTAACATAAACATTTTCACTTGTTTCCAGAGTTGAAGCCATAAGAATATTTCTTTCTCTTTCAAGTTTTAAGAAATTCAAAGTGTATTAAATGGATGTAAAATCTGCATTTCTCAATTGAGAATTAGAAAAAGAAGTTTATATTGAACAACTAGAAGGATTCATTCTAGGAAATGATGCAAATCTTATATGCAAGCTCAAAAAAGCTCTTTATGGACTGAAACAAGCTCCAAGGGCTTGGTATTATCGCCTTGACAAATATCTACAACAACAAGGGTTCACAAAAGGATCTGCAGATAAAACTTATACACCAACATTGAGAATGATAAACTACTAATTATTGTTGTTTATGTTGATGATATCATCTTTGGAAGTAATGAAGAATATATGAGTCAAAGCTTTGCTTCAGTTATGTAGCAAAAATTTGAAATGTCCTTACTTGGTGAACTTACTTATTTTCTTGGTCTACAAGTACAACAAACAAAATATAGTATTTTTCTTTCAAAAACAAAATATCTCAAGAATATTCTGAAGAAGTATGGAACAGAAGATTCTAAACCATTATGTACTCCAATGGTAACAAGATGTAGTCTCAGTTCTAATGATGAACCACCCACAGTGAATCAATCGGAATACTGATCTATGATTGGAAGTCTACTTTATCTAATAGGTATGAGACCCGATACCATGCATGTAGTACGAATTGGTGGAAGGTTCCAAGAAAATCCAAAGGAATCAGATCTTCAGGCTGTAAAAAGAATATTCAAATATCTTCAAGGAAATCAAGACTTCAGTCTATGGTATCCTAAAGACACAGATCTTACTTTTCATGCATATACTAATGAAGATTGGATAGGAAATGTCGATGATCGAAAAAGCACTAGTGGAGCTGCATTCTATATGGGATCACGGGTAGTGTCTTGTTTCAGCAAGAAACAAAGTTCGATTGCCTTATCGAGAGCTGAAGAAGAATATGTGGTTGCTACATCTTGTTGCACACAACTACTCTGGATGATGCAAACATTGCAAGATATTCAAATCACATGTTCTCCACCCATATCCATTTTATGTGATAATACAAGTGCCATTAGTATTTCGAAAAATCTTGTCATGCACTCAAGGAATAAGAACATACCCATTAAGTCCCATTTTCTATGAGAGCAAGTGCTTAAACAAAAGTTTAAATTGGATTATGTTCCCTCCAAAGAAGAGACTGCTGATATATTTACCAAACCACTTCCCAGAGAAACATTTGAATATCTCAGACAAAAGCTGGGAGTAGTTTTTGGGTCATCCAGCTGTTAAATACAGTTTTCAAAAGAAGGTTCCTATACGTGGGTTTCATTACGGATAGTCGCATATATACGCGAGTTTCTATGGTTGAAGGAGCGTATATGTTTTTCTGAACAATGGGTCAAACTCTGACATGGGTGCTCAGTCTGATATTGATGTTTCTTGTCTGTTGATATGCTTTGTTAATTGATTTTTATCTAACTGATGAAGATGCCTTGATGAATGATTTGTTGACAATGCACAGGTAGCATAGGTTCAGGTAGAGCATTAACCTTATCAAACATTCTACGTTGTTGGCATTATGGTCATTTATTTTAACTATGGCTTTAGATATTCATATCAATTATTGCATAGGTCATGTTAAGATCTAGGGTGTAATATGTCTCCTTCTATCATATTCTATTTTTGAATGAGTCCTATTGGAGATATGATATAATTTGTATCCCCACTATGCATGGGAAGGATGATGTAAGAATTTCTATTTCAGTCATGTATAAACAATTGGTATATCCCCACTTGGTTAGGTGGATGAGTCAAATTTGGTGTATCCCCACATGGTTGGGTGATTGATGTATGTATGAGTCATTGGTCTTAGGGAGGTCATACTCACTTATTTGAATTATAGAGTCATGTTATTCTTTTGAAGCATATCTCTACAGATTCTGCATGTACTCAGGGGGAGCATGGTCAGCATAGTGTATCTCAAAGGGGGAGATCTTGGTCCACCCTTTTCTCTTGATGTCAAAGGGGGAGAGTATTTTGGTGTTGCTTGATATCTCTAACAGTTTCTACAGCTTTCCAGTAATCAACACCAATATGGTTGCCATCAATTTGAAAGGGAGAGATTGTTGGAATTATGATACAGGTGTTGTCCTTGATGGAAACTCACTCAGGATAGTTCATATTTGATAAAGAGAAACTCACATTGCAACAGGTAAATTCAGAGGTAACAGGGCAATGGTACAGAAGAACATGAAGTTGGAACAAAGGACTATAGATCAGAATCAAGAAGCTGAAGAAAAAGGATGTTTTAATTTAGTTTAAGTTGTATACACAGGTTCACCTTACCCAAGAAGTGTATACACGGTGGTTCATAGAACAAAAAGGGTGTATACGTATGCATGCACTTTCACAAGACGAAAAGTGTGTATGGGTTGGAATATCAAGGAAATTTAGGATTAAATAATACCAAGCGTCAATACCATGGTATTAGCCCACAATATTGAGCGAAGTAATGATCTTTTGTGTAGAAATTCCCATTATAGATCACCTGGTAATTCATTGTACTAAAGCAAAACACTTGATCTACTTCTGCAAACAATTTAGCAAAATCTTAATCAAACATGAGCAACATCAACCAAGAACAAATATAACTGAGAATGAGAAGTAATCAAAAATAAAATAGAAGATATATCACTGGGGAAAGCACCAGCCTAAAACCTCAACTCTGTATTATCATAGAAGTGGAAATATTGTTCCAGTTACAAAAAGAATCATCTCTCAAGCTATCCTTCTCTCTCTGTAATCAAACAATACTACTCACAGACTCAATAGACATAGAATATATCTTCCTCAAGCCCTCGAAGCCTCCTATTTTCTTGCGCAGTTTTGATTGGGGTCTAATGATGTCACATGTGTGAATTGGCCTCATCACACTCACTGTAACCTCTGATCCAACTGCGCAATCCTTAAGAAACACTATTCCTTCTGCATGTACGAAATATTCAAAATGGAATATTCTTGCAACTGATATTACACTGTTCCTCCATCTGATCTCAATTGGGTCTCTGAATGAACTGACATGCATGCGTTATCCATGAGTGAATCTTTAGTTATCTGAAATACAGTAGTTACATGCATGCAAGCATTAACTAACTAAACTCTCATTAATTTAACAAGCTGTTAAATTAATCTAACTGGACTTGACTCAGTTAACTGAGCCAACTAATTACAACTCACTCTTATCTCTTTAACTGATGGATAAATCCCTCAATCAAAGGAGAAACTATTGCATGTCCTCACATAGACTTGATGTTCATAATTCCTTAACTAATTAACTCAAGATGAATTAATTAATCAATTTACGAATAGTTGTTAACATCAAATTCGAATTTTACTTCCTATGTTTAGTCTAGGGACTAACTAAAATAGGAAGGGATCCCGAAATGCTATTTTTAGAAAAGATATTTTTAGCACTTTCAATTTTCACCCATTGTTGCTAAGATCCACAATGGTTGAACTGCTATTTATACCCCAACTATTTATAGCAGTGCTAGTTTTATCATTTTTTATTTTTAGCATTTCTTGTTGCAAATATCAACACTCCCTCTCAACAAGAAAGGGATTATCAGTAACCCCAATCCTATCTACGTGGAACTCGAACTTGCATTTTGATAATGCCTTATTCAATTAAAATATCTGCATCCTGCTCCTCGGTTGAAACATACTGCAACATCATGATCCTCTTGACTACACAGTCCTGTAGATGATGCTAACGGATATCTATATGCTTGGACCTGTCATGAAACACTGGATTCTCAAAGAGTTTTATGAAACTCTGATTATCACATTTTATCACTGTAGGATCCATAATCTGACCAAACAATCCCACTAGAATCTTCTGCATCGAAATGGCCTTGCATGTTGCCTGACTGGCAACCATGTATTTAGCCTCTGCTGAGCTAAGTGCAACTGATCTCTATTTCCTGCTATACCAAGAAACTGTAGCTGAACCAAGGTTGAATATTCCTCCAGAAGTGCTCTTCCGGTTTGATGGACTACCATCCCAATCCACATCCGTGAAGCCTTGCAGCTTCACTTCCTCTATCCATTTGTACCATAATCTGTACTATGTAGTGCCTCTGAGATATATCAGCACATGCTTCGCTGCCTTCCAAAACATCTTGGTAGGTTGAACCATAGCTTGACTCAGCTGGTTCACCGCAAAGCATAAGTCAGGTCATGTGTTCACAAAATACATAAGTGAACCCACCAACTGCTGATAAACAGTAGCAGCTACTACCTCACCTGAAGTGGAATCCTCCTTCTTGTAGTTCCCAGCTAGAGGAGTATGCATGGCTTTTCACTTCTCTATGTGAAAGTGCCTGAGTATCTCATTGGCATACTTTCCTTGAGACACAAATACTTC
Source organism: Pinus taeda (assembly GCA_000404065.3). Taxonomy (NCBI): domain Eukaryota; kingdom Viridiplantae; phylum Streptophyta; class Pinopsida; order Pinales; family Pinaceae; genus Pinus; species Pinus taeda. The sequence continues at coordinate 117,470 of APFE030394043.1, forward strand.
CCCATCTTTCTGCCACACTTCCATGCCTAGAAAGTAGTGCATGAGGCCCATGTCCTTCATCTCAAACTCAATTTGATTAGTTGATCATCACCTGTCAAAATCAGATCATCGACATAATGTACAATAATCAATGGCTTACCTTCTACCATGATGTGGTAAAGGTTCGCATCTACTTCACTCTTGGTGAAACCAAACCCAGTGAAATAGTTGTCGATCCTGGTATACCAAGTATGGAGTTCTTGCTTTAGCCCATACAGTGCTTTCTTGAGTCATCAAACATGTGACTCATGATGGAAGGTCTCAAATCCTTTGGGATACTCAATGTATACCTCTTCCTCAATCTTCCCATTGAGGAATGCCGTCTTCACATCCATATGATGGATCTTCCAACCCATTTGAGCTGATAGAGATAGCATCGATCTCATAGATGAGTACATTGCTACAGGAGCAAAGGTCTCATCGTAGTCGATCCCCTCAACCTGTGAGAAACCTCAGGCAACAAACCTTGCCTTGTGTTTCTCAACACTGCCATCAACTGCCTGCTTTACCTTGTAAAGCCATCGGGAACTAACCACTGACCTATCCCCAGGTCTAGGGACAACATCCCACACATTGTTCTGTATGATAGAATCGTACTCTTCTACCATTGCATTAACCCACACTGGTTGTTGCACTACCCCCTGAAAAGAAGAAGGTTTGGTCGCTACACACTCCCCAACCAGGGCCATGTAGCCAGTGTATCTCTCGAGAGATCTCCTCTATCTACACTGAGAGGATGGCTACCCCACATTCTCTCTCACATCTAGAATCAATTTGTCAGCTTCCTACAACCGTTTCTGCCCATCTCTAGAAGACTATCCAGGAGTAGTGGTCCCCACTACTGGATCCTCTGCATGTGGCTGATCCACATCATCAGAAGGCTCCTCCTCCTTTGGAACTAAAATTTCCTCATCACCATGCAAATTCAGCTCCCTCTCAAGTGACACTCACATGGCTCTTTGCTCGTCAAACTTCAAATCCCTGCACACTACAATCCTTTGACTAGCAAGCAGAAACACATGATAGTTGTGGGGTGTATCTGTGTACCCCACAAGTATCCCCAACTCAGTCGTTGGGTCTAGCTTCTTCCAAGCATCTTTGGTCACATGATAGAAAACTGGTGATCCAAAGATGTGAAAGTGACTCACATCTGCTCACTTCCCCGAGAAAGCCTCCATAGGTGTCTTCATCTCCAAAATACGATGAGGACTTATGTTCTAAAGGTACACTGTTGTATTGCATGCCTCAGCCCACAGATGAAGTGGTAGGCTTTGATTATGCAACATCGTCCGAGTTTCTCCCACAATATATCTATTCTTCCTTTCAACCACCCCATTCTATTGTGGGTTATGGGGTGCCGTCAGTTCCCGTTCAATTCCTTCTGCAGCATAGAAGTCTTTAAACTGCTAGGAAACATACTCTCCACCATTGTTGTTATGCAAGGCTTTTACTTTATTTCCAGATTCTTTCTCTGCCAAGGCTTTAAACTCATAAAACCTCAAGAAGGTTTGATCCTTATTTTGCATAATGTAGATCCAACATCTATGAGAAAAATCATCAATACAAATAACATAGTACCTTTGCTTAGCAATGGAGGCTGTAGAGAATGGTCCACATAAATCTGAGTGAACTCACTCCAAGATTGCTCCAGCTCTACTATCCTAATCCTGAAAAGAAGCTTTTGCATACTTACCCAAGGTGCATCCTTTGCATGTGTATGTTTGTTCCAGTTTTCCCTTGGGTAAGCCGGTAGAAATTTGTTGCATGATCTTCAAGGCCCCGTGATGCAAGTGGCCCAGTCTTCTATGCCACAACTCACTAACATCTTGGCTTTGCACCACCTCTGCTTTGGAACTCAGTGCAACATAGTTATCTACCTCCAACTTGTAGATATTCTTTACTCGAATCCCAATTTGCTTGGCCTATCCGGTGCCGATATGCCTCAGGAAAACTTTTCGTTTACTAAAGACTACATCATAGCCTTTATCTTCTAGCATAGCAATAGACACAAGATTATTTTTCAAACCTGGTACATACTTAATAGTAGATAGGGTGAGAGGAACACCACGCTCCCTCTAAAACACAATTGTACCTTCACCTGAGACACAGTACTTTCCATCATCGCCCATCTCAATTTGCATCTGGAGATCCTTCTCCTCCAATGTACTGAAAAGATTCTTGCCACCCGACATGTGGAAAGAAGCTCCACTGTCTAGGTACCAAACAAATCGCACCATGGATGAAACCATGCATGTGATAAGTGAGAAATCCAGCTCAAACTATGATGCTAATGCAACACCATCAGATCCCTTGGAGGAACCCTTCTTGGATTTCTTTAGTGGAAAATTCATTACATAATGGCCCACTTCATGGTAGTGAAAGCATCGCACTTTCGACTTGTCAACCTTTTTCCCACCATGAGAAGATTTGGATTGTGATGCCTTCCCTTTCCCTTTCTTATCTTTACTCGCTAAAGCTAGATTTTCTTCATCATCTTGTTTTGATGAAGATCCATCCCTGGTGTTGTGCCTTATCTCCTCTTGCATCAGACCGAACCAAATTCATTCCCAATCTGGCAGTTTCTCTCTTCCATTAACTAATTCTCGGTAGCTATGCCAGCTCTTAGGAAGACCGAGGAGTGCAAGACTCACCATGTCATCATCAACTGTCACGATCCCTATGCTTCCAAGCTCATCCCTACAGGTGGTGAGCTTGTTTAGGAACATAGAGATTGTGTTGCCCTTTTCGCACTTGATCTCTCAAAGTTTATCTTTCAGCGCCAGCTTCCTCTGATCACTACTATTCTGATAAAGATCTTTCAATTTTTTCCACATTGAAAACAGAGTCTCCTTCCCATGGAGGCTCAAGACAATGTGATCTCGAACTCCCTCCAGGATGATTCTCCTTGCTCTAGCCACACACTTTTTCAATTCCACCAGTTGAGTAGCATCAATCGGCTTCTAGACTTCTTGATCAATGAAGTCCTTTAGGTCATTATCTTCTATTACTACCTCCATGTGATCCTTTCAGGCTATATAATTCAAACAACAATCAAGGGCATATTCGAGTCTCAAACCATTGAACGCCATTAGCGAAATAGATGTGATAAGAACTCAATTCAATATTTAGAAACCAAACTTCAAACTTCTCCTGCTTGTATATTGTTCTTCCTTGATCACCTTTGCTCTGATACCATGTAGAAATTCCCACTATAGATCACGTGGTAATGCAATGTACTAAAGCAAGACACTTGATCTACTTCTACAAACAATTTGGCAGAAGCTTAATCAAACATGAGCAACATCAACAAAGAACAAATATATCTAAGAATGAGAAGTAATCAACCATAACACAGAAGATATATCACTGGGGAAAGCACCAGCCTAAATCCCCAACTTTGTATTATCATACAAGTGGAAATCTTGTGCAAGCTACAAAAAGAATCAGCTCTCAAGCTATCCTGCTCTCTCTATAATCAAACAATACTACTCATAGACTCAATAGACATAGAATATATCTTCCTCAAGCCCTCCAAGCCTCCTATTTCCTTGCGCAATTTTGATTGGGGTCTAATGATGTCACATGTGTGAATTGGCCTCATCAAACTCACTATAACCTCTGATCCAACTCTGCAATCCTTAAGGAATACTATTCCTTCTACATGCAAGGAATATTCACAATGGAATATTATTGCAACTGATAGTACATTGTCCCTCCATCTAATATCAACTGGGTCTCTGACTGAACTGACATGCATGAATTATCCATGAGTGAATCTTCAGTTATCTGAAATACAGTAGTTACATGCATGCAAGCATTAACTAACTGAACTCTCATTAATCTAACAAACTGTTAAATTAATCTAACTAGACTTGACTCAGTTAACTGAGCCAAATAATTACAACTCACTCTTATCTCTTTAACTAATGGATAAATCCCTCAATCAAAGGAGAAACTATTGCATGTCCTCACATAGACTTCATGTTCATAATTCCTTAACTAATTAACTCAATATAAATTAATTAATCAATTTACAAATAGTTGCTAACATCAAATTTGAATTTTACTTCCTATGTTTAGTCTAGAGACTAACTAAAATAAGAAGGGATCCTGAAATGCTATTTTTAGAAAAGCTATTTTTAGCACTTTCACTTTTCACCCATTGTTGCTAAGATCTAGAATGGCTGAACTACTATTTATAGCCCGGCTATTTATAACAGTGTTATTTTTAGCATTTCTTGTTGCAAATCTAAATAGTTTGATCCCATCCAAGAATACCACAGGTTCTAAGTGTTGTTTTGTTCCAAGGTATTGAGGAAGGCCAAAAACTATATAAGGAGGAGAAGATCAAAGGGCTGAGTGTGCAAGTGAAAGGGTTTCTTAGGAATACTTATATCTAAAGTATATTTTATGTTGCATGGGCTATGATTATGATATGATCTAAAATATTTTGTGCACCTTGGATACAGTGTTGGATCAGGATCATTAGACCTGAAATGGCTTATCATTTTATGATCTGATAGTGGTTGGGCTAGATCTAATTTCTTACATATGTTTAATTCCTTACATGTCATGATCTAGGTAATTCTAAAATTTGGAATAGCAGTGAAGTTCTAAGTTAATATTTGCAGATCTATACGTTGGTTCACCTTGGTAAAGGTGTGTATACACGCATGTTTGACTGTTCCAAGTAGCATATGTGAAAGAAAAGCTTGTTGTTCAGAAATGACTGATATATCTTATCAGTGTTGTTGTTTTGTTGTTGTCTGTCAATGAAGTCTTCTTAGATCTGGGTGATCTTTGTTGCTAACTGACTAGATCCCTGTAATTTGATAATAGATGTTCAGAATATAACTAGTTGGTACATATTTGATTAAGAGGTTTTATGTTTCAGTAGTTTTGGAGGTATACACAGGTTTGGGTAAAGGAAGTAGTGTATACAGGAAGGTTGGATTCATTAAAGTAGCATATGCATTTTGATGTTTGATTCTTGAGGTTGCAACTGGTTCTGAATGATGATGTAGGTTTCTAGGATCAGCACAGTGTTCTGGTGACAGTGATCAGATTGTTCAGATTGACTGATTGTTGGTTGATGCATATATAATTATAGAGTTTGAGCTTCAAAGTTTCTAATGGATCCAATGTGAAAATTGGATGAAACGAGGCCTTCATATTGTGTTGTTTTATACCAGGAACATCCAGTTTAAAAATTTATGAAACGTGGTCCCTAGACGAAGAGACAAGGTCGTAGCCTTTTGTAGGCCATCACTTACGTACTAGTAAACATATCGGCTAGTACAAGAGCTAGGGGGTTGTAGCTCCCTTCCAGTAGAAGCTGGAAAATGAGATAAGGTTGCAACCTTTTGTAGGTGGGTGCCTATGTACTGGTATGAGTTTGCACCAATACAAGATTGTAAACATATTTTCTTTATATTAAGAAGACAAAGACGACAATAGCAGGTGGTTTTTCTCCCACATTGAGTTTCCACCTTAAATCTTGGTGTTCATGTGTGTTTCTTATGTGTGATGGTTTATTATGTTATTACTGTACATAGTTACTGTATAATAAGATACTAATGCACTGATTAAAGATCAACATATGATAAATTAAGTAAATCATAAGTTCTCTAGGTATATGTTGGTTTCTTTAATCACAGTAGCGTGCACATGCAAGTTCACTTCACTGCAGTAGCGTATATAAATCTGATTGGGAAATGAAATACTATTGAATTGTAAACACTAATTCACCCCCCCATCAGTATTATTTCCAACACTCATCAGGAAGAGAATAGTATTTGTGAACACCTCGAAGGAGAATATAGTCATCATATTCACTTCCATGGAAATCACCAACATTCCCACCCTCGACCACCCAAGCTGTACATGTATAAATTTGATGGCTCTAATCCGGCAGTATGGGCAGCAAAAATAGAACAATATTTCACCCTTAATGATATCCACGATGATCAAACTAAACTATGTGTGGGAGCCCTTTACTTGGATGAAGAGAGATTTAAATGGTGGCAATGGCATCTGAAATGTTATCCCAGGAACATAACTTGACACATGTTCTCAAAAGCCCTTTGTGACCACTTTGACAAAGAATCTAATTTTTTGATTCGTCTCACTAAGCTCCAATAGATAGGCATAGTAAAATAATACATTACATCCTTTGATACATTGGTCATCCGAACGGAAGGTCTAGGACATGAATTCTACTTGGAATGTTTCATCAATGGTCTCAAAGAAGCCATCCAAGCACATGTTTGGATGCACTACCACCTACATGGATAGACAATTGCAACAAGGATGTCAAGATGGAACTTGCCTTAGCTTCCCAGCCTACTCGTCCAAATTTTGATCCAAGGGTCATCCCACCCAAGATCAGGGCCCTACCCAAACACTTAAGGTTTGAAAGTTATCTCCAGTAGAAATTGCTAAATGACGAAAACAAGGATTGTGTTACTATTGTGATGAAAAGTACTCCCCATGGTGTAAATGCAAGGAACCAAAATTCTTTCAAATTTATGTTATTGATAACATCTCATTTGAGGAAGCCCCACCCCTTGGGGGGGTAGAGGATGAAGTTGAGGAAACCCAACATGAAAATGATCTCACAGCTATGCCAGATGAACCAGTTATCTTGCTACATGCTTTGGAGGGCATTTCCGTGCCCCAAACTCTCAAAATTAGAGGCTTTCTTAAACATCGCCCCATAGTGGTATTGATTGATAGTGGCAGCAATCATAACTTTATCCATAAGCAAGTCGCAGAAGCTGTTCATTTTTTTATTATGGGTAGTCTCTAATTTCCAAGTCCTTATAGTAGATCAGTGGACAATGAAATGTGAAGGTTGCTGAGAAAATATTAAACTTCAAATGGGAGACTACCACCTAAAGACCCACATGATTGCGGTTAATATGGGTGGTTGTGACATTGTCTTGGGTTTTGAATGGCTTTGCACACTGGGCCCAATCACAATGGATTTCCAGGAATTATATATGGGCTTTAAGTAGAATGACCACATTCATACACTACGTGGACTCCAGGCAGGTGCTCCTACTATCATCAGCTCGCATAGAATGGAAAAGTTGTTAAGAAAGGGACATCATGGAGACATCGCACAGTTTAATTCCATCCAGGTCATTGAATCCACTACTCTTCATATTCATCCTGGATGCAACGGGTCTTAGACTGCCATTAGCAGGTATTTGAAAAACCTAAAGTGCTTCCACCCTCTAGGGGTGAACATGATCATAGCATCCCTATGGTCCTAGGAGACCAATTGCCTAATGTTCACCCATATTGATATCCTTTTGCCCAAAACAATGAAATTGAAAAAATTATCAAGGAACTCCTATAAGTTGGTGTTATTCATCCTAGCATCAGTCCTTATTCATCAACATTGGTCATGGTGCTAAAGAAAGATGGAGAATGGCGCATGTGTCCAGACTTTCGTGCCCTCAACAAGCTCACTGTCAAAGAAAAATTCCCTATTTTGGTTTCTGATGATTTGCTTGATGAACTATATGGTGCTTAATTCTTTACCAAGCTAGATCTTTGCTCTGGCTATCACTAAATACGCATGAAATAAGTAGACATTCCCAAGACTACTTTTCAAATTGATGAAAGCCATTATAAATTCTTGGTCATGCCTTTTGGTCTTTGTAATGCTCCATATACTTTTCAAGGCCTTATGAATCACGTGCTGAAACCATATCTTTGAAAATTTGTCCTCATCTTCCTTGATGACATTCTCATCTACATCTTAACCTAGGGAACACATCTTCAACATGTAGACTTGATCTTGCAACTGCTCCAGAATCACAAATTATTTTTCAAATTGTCCAAGCGATCTTTTGGAGTGGAAGAAGTCGAGTATTTGGGACACATTATGGGTCGTCAAGATGTCAGGGTTGATCCCAAAAAGATACAGGCAATGAAATATTGTCCCCAACCCAAAACCATGAAAAGTTTGAGGGGATTCTTAGGTCTCACAAGCTAAAATCACAAATTTGTTCGTAACTATGGTCGCATTGCTAGACCCCTCATTAACCTTCTCAAGAAAAAATCATTTCTCTACACTGATGCAGCACAACAAGCATTTGTGGCTCTCAAATAGACCATGTGTAATACTCCAATAGTTGCACTACCGGATTTCATCAAATATTTTTTAATTCAATGTGATGCTTCCAGTAAAGGTATTGGTGTGGTATTAATGCAGGAAGGTATACCCTTGGCTTTCACCAGCCAACAACTGAGTGGGAAACATCTGGGTCAATATACCTATGAGAAAGAGATGATGGCCATATTACATGCAGTAGATACCTGGCGACCATACTTATTGGGATGATGTTTCCAAATCTGCACAAACCATCAAAGCCTCAAATATTTTTTGGAGCAACATCTGTCCTCGCTAAAATAAAATAAATGGCTGGAAAAAATGTTGGGATATGATTATGAGATAATTTAAAAGAAAAGGCGTGATAATGTAGTATTTTATGCTTTATCACATCAATTTGAGGATGAAAGCACCCTGCTATCAATCTCTCTTCCCATGCCAGATTGAATTGAAGAAGTCTGCAAGGAATAGTTTTCACACCGCTATCTCTCCCAACTTTTTAATAACTTGAGAGAAGATCCTAATTCCTCAGTCAGATATTATTGGAAGGATGATATTCTTCGCTACAAGGATTCAGTAGTTATACCCCCGACATCCACCCTCAAAACTGGCATTTTGGAATAACTGCACTCATCTCCTACTGCAGGGAATTCAGGATTTCAGAAGACTTATGTTCGCACTCGTCGTTCTTTCTTTTGGACTGAAATGAAAAATGACATTCTTTTGTAGCTGAATTCATGTGTGTCAATGCCACAAAGGAGAAACAAACATGTTACCAGAAACCTTATAGCCATTTCCACTCCCTACCTCTGTCTAGACGAATGTTTCCATGGATTTCATTACTGGTCTTCCAAAGTCGGGAAAAAAATCCATCATCATGGTGGTTGTGGACAAAATTTCTTAATATACTCATTTTTGTGCTCTACCCACCCATTTACCCCCACTTTGGTCACTCAAGCTTTCATGGACCAGATCTTCAAACTGCATGGCATGCCAGCTTCCATTGTGCCTAGTTGTGACCCGAATTTTACCAACAAATTTTGGCAAGAACTTTTCAAGCTACAAGGCACCCAACTCCAACTAAGTACTTCCTATCATCCCCAAACCAATGGTTAAACATAAGTATTCAACAAATGTTTGGAGACATATCTAAGGTACTTCACTTCCAAAAAGTAGCATCAAAGGGTACATTGGTTACCTTTAGCTGAATGGTGGTATAATACTAACTATCATGAAGCCACCAAGATGAATCCATATGAAGCAGTGTATGGCCAAATCCCACCTTCACCTATTTCTTATATCCCTGGATGTTCTAAGGTGCAAGAAGTTTATTAACTCCTGTAGAATCATTCTACCATGCTAGCTCGTCTCAATGATAATCTCCATCAAGCTTAGAATCAAATGAAGCAATAGGAATACCAGCATCATTTAGAGCGCACATTTCAAGAAAGGGATTAGGTATTCCTGCACATGCAACCATATAAGAAAACATTGCTCAAAGAAAAGGGTTGCCAAAAACTAGCTCCAAAATTCTATGGACCTTATCAAATACTTCAATGCATTGTAGTAGCCTACAAGCTGGCCTTGCCACCAACTTCAAAAATCCATCCAGTCTTCCATGTATCATGCCTCAATAAATTGGCGGGGAGAAATTGTAGAATTCAAACCAGTCTACCTGAATTGGATGAGGAAGGTTCACTCTAGCTCTAACTAGAATAGGTCCTCGATACTCGTGAAATACATTTGCGCGGCCGCGTGATCAAGGAAGTCCTAGTCAAGTGGAAAGACACCTCTCCAGAAGATGCGACCTAGGAACCAACCACTATTCTTCAGCAATTTCCATAGCTTTAGCCTTGAGGACAAGGCTTCTTTTGATGGGGGGGGGGGGGAATGTTAGGGTCCAACCCTAACCCCTTTATTTATGTAATAAACCCAATGGGGCTGAGTCATAGTCATAGTTAGTTAAAGAGTCAATAAATCCCATATTAATAATTGTAAGTGGTTTACACACATTTAAGAAAGGGACCATAGTTAGTTGCAAATGGGCCATAATTAATAAATAAAGTGGTTAACCTATGTTATGCAAAGGACCACTAGTCATTAGGTTGTTGGAGGTCATTTAGCTATAAATAGTCATAGTTAGAAGGGAAATATCATCGAGGCAATTGAACATTGCATCTATCTCTGAATAATACAATACATGTTGTTTTTTCTTATTTTATTTTGTGTTCTGGGTTGTATTTCTTCGCATATCCGGTATTCTAGAATTTATTGCATGTTAAGAGCATAATAAAGGACCATCAATGGCATAATGGAAAGAAATGTAGTGGCATTGGATGAATTAGGCTTAGGATCAAGAGGCATGCCATAATCATGGTGATGAGTTTCAAGGAGGATATCTAAAAAGTTCATATATGTATCCTAGTTAGTGGATTTTTAGGGATTCCTAGTGAAGAAGTAGTGAAGTGGGTACTGCTTGCCTCTTTCTAGTTGGCTATGACATCTTGTTAAGGAAAGGGACTTTATAGCATGGTGGGTTGCTGTGTGGTAGCCTATCAGCCATTAGGTGATGGGTATGCACATATTATTTCATTCATTTGAATTTGATGATTCAGGGCATTAATTTGTTTAATGACTGTATTCCCTACATAATGCACAAGGGAAGTTGGTAAGGAGGTCATTATTGTTATATTTTTTTTTGCATATTTTTGTTACCTTAGTTAGAATCCCAATTGTTGTTTTAGGGGTTCCACCCTTCCCTTGATTTCATTTTTTCTTATTATCTCATTTATTCTTCACATTATTTTGTTGAGAAGGGATTTTGGCTATATTGAGTTGTTCAAATGCCTGCTATTGTTAAGAAAAATAAGGTTGGACAAAGTTAACACTCTAATGTTGATGAGGATGCTAGTTTATAGGGTTACGTTGGGGTGGGATAGGGAAGCGGTAGTAAGGGTTTCATTTTGAGTGATTCTTGCATGGAATTTGGGATGTAGGAACTCCATCATAATTTTTCAAGGTGTTGTAATTGGTGCCTTGCATGGGAGGGGTGATGGGTGTTGCAAGAGGGTTTTGGTAGTATCGTATTGTCATGTGTGTAGGGGAAGTTGGTTCCCTACCTATATTTTGAAATGTGTCGGGTGTCCCATATGGATTTCTATAGGCACATTTCCTAAAAGGAATAATGTTCCTTGGGTGCGGGTTATGTTGGGACATGGACCTAATAATCCAATTAGTTATATTTAGTGCCCTCAACTTTTCATGGTTGAAAGTTTGAGGGTGAAGAGAATTAGGGATAACCATATAAATTCATCCAAACTATTCATATATTTGATTGAATTATTGGCCCTTGGTGATATCTTCTTCCTGATTTTTAAGCATGGTGGTTGCTACATATTTGCTATTACTAGGAAAAGTGACTTAAGGAAGAAATATAAGAGAATTTGAAGGGGAAATTCAATCTTGCAAACACTGTAGTGTTTATGCCATTCGTAGATGTAGTGCACAATACCAGTTGAGGATTTTTCTGTAAACTTCATAATTACATACATTCCCATACCATAACAAATGGGTAATTGAAAAAATATGACAAAGGACTTGGCCAAAAATTAGGAAGTGGTGTGAGCCCCTGAATTCTCATTGACATGCCATTTAGCTTAGGGGAAAGTTAAGGTGCATTGAAAAATACTAAAATTAATTGAGTCTTCCATGATATTGTTTGATGAACACCACAAATCAGAAATTTCATAATGAGGTTTTTAGGGTCCTCTCTTGGATTACCCTCAAAATTTGGAATATCTAAGGGTAATTTGTTTACATTGGGGGCCAACCAACATAATGGGTTATGGGATTTTTTTATTTGATTCATAATATCTAGAAGGATCATAGAATCCACCATTTAATCGAAGGGTCGATTACTTAGAAAGTAACTAGGCCTTTTGAAAGTTTTCAATAATGGGGGTTGATTCCACCGAAAGAAAACTAGTGAAGGTTGAAAGGAGGGTTATAATGAGGGGTACTAGGGCATGTGTGAGAGTGGCTAGTAACACTTTTATTAGTCATTGAAAATCACCTTTTAGTGCTTGCATACAACTACAAGCTTTTGGGGATGTCCTAATTTTTCACCACTAAGATAGCCATGTCTAATGCAAGTCATAGAATGTTATCTTCTAGTTGTCAACCACGAATAGAAAACCCCTACCAAGGGATAGGATAATTAAGTGGGTTGAAAATATCATAGGTATAATACTTACCCTTCACGTGTTTCTTCTAACCACACCCTTCATGGGTTTCTTCTAACCAGTGGACTTTTTAACACTAGTGTTGGGATCCATTTTTGTCTCCTTTTTGACATCCTATTTCACTATTGTTTGTGCCATCCTCCTTAATTTTCACTCTTAGACACCCTAAAGTTGTCCCTATATTTTTCAAATGATCTAAGTTAATGAATGGAGGTAAAAGCCATGAATTAGGATCATTCTCATGATTCTTTGGTTAGTATAAGTATATGATTAAGTGAAATTTGTATTCTATTTCTAATCCTAAATGTTGTTGAAAACTCACTAGGGTTCTCAAACATGAGGATAAGGACTCATTAGAATCTTACATGTATACGTGGTAGTTTAACACTAGGGAGATATTCAGTAAATTGTTTTGCACTTGATCTAGTATGTTCTTTCTAGAAATTCGGTAATAGGCAACAATTCAATACTTCCCAGAGGTTCAGTACTAGTCAGCAAGAACATTATATTTCTACACTCTCCTTGGTAATAGTTACACCACTCTTTTCTACGATCAATACCATGTCAATATTTGTGGGATACATTGGACCTTGGATGGAAAGCACCTAAATATATTTGAAGGTGAGGACCAATCCGCCTGGATGTTATCTCATACGGATTGGAGTTGTTATCACCAAAAAATGATCAGCTAGCCATTTCTAGCTAGGTGGATAGAAATACATAATGGAGGATTAATTTTATCATAGTAAAATCACTTTCACTGTGGAAAATAATTTAGTAAACAACTTTTATTAAATTATTTTCTGATTTAAATAGAAAAACCGTGAGAATAATTAGATAAATCATTATTTATTTAATTTTCTCTAGGAATAATTATTAGAACATTATTTAAATAATTATTCCTTGTCACATTTGACTAAATCCTCTAGGAATAATTAAATAAATCACTATTTATTTATTATTCCTTCTTGCCATTATTGGAATAATTGTTAAATAACTATTTAATAGTTATTTCAATTTCACACAATTCTTAATCCTCGCAAAATAATTAATAAATCATTTTATTTGTTAATTATTTCTAAATAAGGATATTTAACCATTTCAAATATGTTTTCCCTCTCCAATAAATATAATAAAGTATTCCAAGTGGTTAGATCTTGATTTGGTCAATATTATTTTATTATTCAACAATCTTTAGATTAACTTAATACTTTGTTATAAATAGTTGGGTTTTTCATTCATTCTTCACCATGATCAGTATCATCATCACCATGATCGTCTCTTATATTTTGAGCTCCCATTTGAATTCTCCACATTGTCTTGGTTTTCCACATATTGAGTGAGAATATCATTTACTAAAGCATCAAGGACATGAAAGGACCCATCCCACAGAGGGTGATTTACAAGCCTTTTTCTGTAGATCTCCTCCACCAAGTGTTTTCGATAAATAATTTATTCAGTTAAAGTATTTCCATTTGGGTTATTTCATTGAATATCTTTACTATTGTTTTCTATTCTGGATCATCTATATTTTTGTTGCAGGTTTTTACATTTTTATTTCAGATCTAAATTGTAAGTATCCATCAAATTGTTGTTAGGGTCACTTTTCACCTAGTGACTTAAGTGAAGTGTTTTTGGTACACCTTCCAAGAAATTTCACACTAACAAATGACAACTCCACTGGTGTAATAACAATGTTCTTAGGTGATTGAATTTCCAGTAAATTTCAAGGTTTTCTATAGCTATTTTTAGCCTCTCAATTTCTATTTATAGCATTATTTTTTTTTGTCAAATTTTTGGATTCTGGTGGTTTTCTGGTTCTTTCAGGAGATCACAGGTACCAGTCAATAGGGGACGAATTTTTTTTTGAGATCTACCAACCAAGATTCCTGTGAGAAAAAATCACTTTTCAACCCTTGATCTACATTCCAGAGCGCACTATTTGGCCCAAAAACTATGTTTTCCACTCTTCTAGGTCAATACCTGTGTTTTGGTATTTTTTCTAGAAATTTTCAGACCTTATTCAAAATTTCTGAGAGAGTTTTCTCCAGACTGAGTTGGGTACTTCACATTTGTTTTCAATCTCCCCTAGGCCTAGATACACTTAGTTTGTCTCTTTGAGGAAGGAAAAATCCCCCTAGGGTTAAGAGTACACCTCCACATTGTTAGGAAGAGATTTGTTGAGTAAGGAGTCTAGGGTTTCAAGATTTTTAGACACTAATTTTTAGAGTCTGATCCATCACATTTCATCACTTTTGGATAGGTTTATTTTACCTTTTCTCCCTTTAGATTTTAGGTTTTCCTTTTCCCCCTTAGGATCCCCTTGAGTATCCTAGGTTTGAGAGCTTCACTCTCATCCTTTGTAGTATTCTTCACCTATGACTTGTGTTGTTTGTCTACACCATTTATAACTGATTAGCACCTCTAGATCTCAGTCACTTGACATTAGATCATTTAGGATTTTTTATGTGTCTTTAAGTAGCTTGTTTTCCATATCTTACTTAGCTTCTTGGTTACCCTTATGGGTAGGGTTTTGTGTGCTTTATTGGTTGTTTATTTTTTATCATTTTCAAATTTATTTATAGTATTTCAGCTTTCAGCAGCACATGGCATCATAAAACATGCTCAATTAACTCATCCACTTGACACATTATTTTCACACACTCACACCCTAAGCGAACATGAACCTGGTTAAAACCTCCAAGCCAAGACTTGAGACACTACACCTTAATAAATTAACACACATAGATTAAGCCCACCTAGGCACCAAGGCCAAACAATATTTATAGTGTAGGTGTAGCATCGCTGGCATAGGATTCCAATAACACCCATCTATCACTTTCATTGAGACATAGAAGTTGACATATTAGGGAACTTAAAATCCTTGACCATGCCATGATCTAAAGTCGAAGTGTGTCAGAAATTTGATTCAGAGGGGGTTATGCCAGGTCATCGTGTAAGTGGCTCTCCTTGGGGCTACCCAACTCGTGGCAAAGATTCCCACGTGTTGACTAACTACTAAGAAGCTCAAGGCTTAACTACCCCCATGGGACGAAGGTAGCTGTAATGACCAATCTTAGGAAAACACCCTATAGGATTGGTTGTGGGAAGTAATTAGTTCTCTACCCTACCTTTCCGTGGATAAATCTACATGTGGGGATGAGATTTCATCAAGTAAGAAGTTCTTTTGAAGGCCATCTGAAACAGTAGATCTAGGATTGTTTGAGGATTTAGATCACCTATAGGTTAGAGGTATTTTTCTTTGATAGGACGTGTTTTCTTATATTACGGTAGCATCATTAATATAGTTAGTTTACACTTGGCACCACTACACTAGGTGTTTTTTTGTTGTTTATTCCTCTTTTATTCCTATCATAACCGTTTAGTTCTTCAATAATTATTGTCTTGACATTATTGTGCCCCCTAGGTGTTTGTTGTAGAAACTTCGAGGTATTCACCCCCAGTTCTCATTAGGACATATTAGTCCTCCCCATCGAGTTAGAGTACATCCTCTTAGTCCTTCATCGAGTGATCATACTGATTCTGATTCTACCGATTCTTCCTGTTCCTCCTTTGATTCCACATCTTCTCAACCCCATATCACCACCATGTCAGGAACCAACTTGGGTGCGGTAAAATAGGGTGGTAACTCAGGTACCAATCTGGGTAACCCAACTAGTGGAACCCCCATAGGTGTGGTCACTCCTCCATTTCTTCCTTTTATTATTGGTTTGAGTCTCCTCGATTTCATCTAGCTCATCAACGATCCTCTTCTCCATGCTCCGAATTGGCCCGCTATGCCTACTAAACTCCCCTTAGACATCTGAAAGTTTGAAGGTAAGCCTATAAAAGATCCCACTAATCATGTTCGCTCATTCCAAATGTGGTGTTCATCAAATTCCATTACTAAAGACTCCATCCATATTCGTCTATTCCAACGCGTGTTTATTGGAGCTGTTGTTAAATGATTCCACTTTTGTGACTCTTTCCAAATATTTTCTTGCCTATTTTCAGTTACCTCTTCGTTATGAAACTGGTACTGAATTATTGACTTATTTCTGTCAAACTTCTACCACCTGCCTATCCGACCATGTTCAATAATAGCGTAGAAGGAGGAAAGTATGTAGATCTCCTTAATTCAAAGAACATGTCTATATGGATTGGTTCCTTATATCGCTTTTGGCCCCCATTGCTAAAATGTCATGTCACACTTCCCTCAGTCTGAGGAAGATGCGCTCCAAGTAGCCTTAAAAATTGATCTGATCTACACCTAGTCAGGTTATTTTTATACTGTCATCCTCTATCTGCCTCAACCTAGTGTTGTTAATGCATCGAGGTCATCGCATGCCATAGATGGCATATTTGGAACCACTTCGCAGCCTCGACTGTATGCTCCACCTTCGATGAGTTATGTTCCACCTCAGGGAGAGACCAGTTCCTCTTACATTTATCCCTTGCCCAATCCTTGGCATGGAAACTCTTATCCAAGTCCCAACATGCCATATGCATATCCCCATCTGTATCAACAGATGTCAGGGTTAGTTGTTGCACCACCTATTTATCCCAATGCTTCCCCTTCTTCTTATTATATGTATGCACCACCTAATGCTCCAATTCCTCTAGCACCAATGCCCCATACTCCCATGCCTGCTTCCCCTCTGCCACAACAACCACCGCCTCCATAAGGTCACGTGTACGCTCAACAGAGTGGACCCAATCTCCCTAACCCCAAGAAAATGAACAAGGGGAAGGGTAGCCAAAACCAACAATCTCAAGGTAATCAAGGCAACCAAGGTCCTCCATCCAATCCACCTTAGGGTCCTCAGCCTAATCCTGCAACCCAACAACAGGGAGGTCCACCCAAGAAAAGAAAGGGTCTTCGTATGAACAAATCTTGTTCTTGTTGCGACCTATATGGTCATTATACTCATGAGTGTCCCATTTTACCTCAGATGGTTCAAGCATGGGAAGCTCAAGTAGTTGGTTCTTGAGGTCCGTAGCCCATCACTCCTCCTCCTCCTACTTCATCTTAACCAACAGTGCTTGCTAATCCTTTTCCTCACCAATGATACATTTCTACCCAACCTTCACAACGTTAGGAAGCTCAGCCAACTCCACCATCTCGTCACCATGATTATCAATTTCTTATGATGAATTCTAATGAGGTCAATACCAAGCAAGTCAACCTTCAAACTCGATCATGCCAATACGGCAAGCCACCCGTTAAGTCAGCGACTGAGTCCCAACCCCAAGTTTCCACTAAGCCTTTATCGTCATCCAATGGTACTGTACATATCCCTCAGCCTAAGTTCGAGGTTATTGCCTAGATCCCCAAAGGACCATTATTTCAAAGCGCTACTCTTGCTAAAGCTGCCCATACCTATAATATAGTAAATGACTTGGCATAGTCTCTTATTTCCATGTAAATGTTTAAAGTCCTCTAGACATGCCCATTACAACAAAAATCTCTTATATCTGCTTTTGGTGTCATGGATCCCCAAGATGATCAAATGATTGTATTTCATGTTGGAAATTCAGAAAATCCTCCCCTACCTTCATCCGTTGCATTTGAAATACCAGCCTCCATTAGAAATGCCACTATTCAGCAGTGTATCATAGACGAAGCAGCCTCCACTTTTATGATGGTTGCTAGTGTTTGGAAGCAACTTGGTTCCCCTGACCTATCCCCATCCACCATCACTCTTCATGCATGGGATGGTCATCCTTCACAACCCCTTGGCTTGTTTTACAACTTCCCAATCATGGTTCCAGCAATACTATCTCTATTGGCATTGAATTCATTAATTCTCCCTTAGAATATAACATCCTTTTGGGTCATTTATACCTATGTTATGTCAGTTGTCACATCTGCGGCTCATGGTAAGATGTGATTTCCCCACAATGTAAAGATAGTTATTTATTAGTTGATGTACTATGATCTCAAAGCCCAAACTTCACCTAAGTCCAACATCTCTTTACTGCATGAAAATAAGACTATCTCATCCCTCACTAATGTCTCTCCAAGAGTTTTAAAGACTCCACTTTTATTGGTGCTTATTACAGTCCACCACCTACCCCTTTTTAGCCTAGATTATTACAGAAGATATTGATGCTTACACCAATTTATTCAAGGAATTTCTTGATGTTTTCGCCTGGTCTTATTCTAAAATTCCTGGACTTGATCCTACCATTGTTGAGCATCACATTAACTCTTGGCACCATGCCATACCCATCCTCCAAAAGCAAAGGCATATCCATCCTTCCAAATGTGAAGTTATTAAACTTGAAATCAATAATATCAAGAAGGATGGTTTCATCTATCCCGTTGAATACACCACACAGGTGTCCAATACTGTTTACATTCTCAAGAAACAAGGAACCATCCGTATCTGCACAGACTTCCATAATCTGAACAAATATTGTCCTTAAGACAACTTTTCCACACCCTTCATAGACCAGTTCATTGATGGGTGTGCAGGGCATGAGGTCTTATCCTTTATGGATGTATTATCCAGATATAACCAGACACGCATCAGTTATTCTAATCAGCTTAAAACTTCTTTCACTAGTCTGTGGGGAAACTTCGCCTACAAAGTTGTTAGGTCCCTATAATACTAGTGTAACCCCTTATTGTTATTATTACAACCCTCTTATTATATTGTTGTGCCCATGTAGTCCCCATATTGTTATTGTTGTGCCCCATATAAGTCCACTATTGTTATTATTGTTATTATTGTGCCCTTACATTATTATTATTATTGTGCCCTCACATTATTATTATTATTATTTTTGTGCCCTTACATTATTATTATTGTTATTATTGTGCCCTTACATTATTATTATTATGTCAGTTATGATTATATTATGACCCCTTACACTCCTATATATAGAAAGGAGGCCTTGTCATTTGTATCATCCAAGAATTTTTCATTTTTGTAATGTAAAGGAGGTTTCCCCCTTGAAGAGGCTGATTTCTAAGGCGTTCATCTATCTTTTCTATCTTTTTTTGAGCTGGTTTCATAACATTTTATATCAGAGGTTTGGATTCTAGGGTTTCGCTGCGCCAAATAGGTCATTGTGGAATTTGCGCTGTAAATTATTTTTTTGTGATGTTTCAGAAGATAAAACAAAACCCATTTGAAAATAAAGCATATTGAACCTAGGGTTTTAATTTGAGATCTTTTCTCACTATACTTTTAGAGATATGATCTAAGGAAGTTAGAGTTTTTGCAAGCTCTGGAATTTCATCTAAAATAGGTCATCGTGGAATTTTCGCTATAACGTTTTTGCTACGAAGTGTCAAAAGCTAAAACAAAAAATCATTTGAGAAGAAATTAGTCTAAACCTTGGGTCTGAATTTCAAATCTTGGCTCGCTATATTTTTGGATATATGATCTGAGGAAGTTAGGATGTTTACAGATTCCCGAATTACATCCTAAACAGGTGACCTAGGGAAAATAACTTTCTCTCTGAGAATCATATTGAAATTTCATAAGAAGTTATAGGAATAGGATAAACTTTATTTTATTTGGGTATAATTTTGAGACCCTGAGGTTGATACAGTGACACGTGGCATGTCGTACAAGTTCACTCTACTAAACTAGTCTATAATTACGTCATTCTGGGAGATTGGGAATAAATATTTCTTCAAGAATCCAATCTTGATCAGACTTGTGGGGTTAGAGAGAGGACTCAGAGGGCTACTATAGGATGAAATTTCACAACTTGGAGATCTAAAATTACCGAGTTACAGTTGTTTGAAGATCAAGCTCCTAAAATCAAGAAAAGGCGATATGAGGAAGTCTGGTGGCAAGGATCGGGTAAATTGGATACTACAGATGGAGCAATATTTTGATATACATGAGGTTCAACTGTTACAAAAGGTACATATTGCATCTTTATATTTAGATCCAAATAAATTTTTATGGTATAAAGGGCTTTGTTCTTGTAAAGCACTTGTCACTTGGTCAATTTTCATGGAAGAAATGATAACACATTATGAGGATACAAAGAGTAACACCTTCTTCAGCCAATTGATAAATCTTGAACAAAAGGGTTCAATGGTAGAGCACATTGAGGACTTTTAAAAATTGAATATAAGGGTAAATGACATTCTAGAGAAGCAAAGGATTGATGTCTTCACAGGGAATTTAAAGGATAACATTCAACATGAGGTTCATCTTTGGGAACTTGATTCATCGGAGAAGGCATTCAGGTTGTCAAGAAAAATTGAAAGCGAAATTATGGAAACAAGGAATCCCACCACTCACAACTAATTATGGAAGTGTTCTTTCTCCTAGCCTTCCACAACCTACAAGGTTTACACTACAACAATTGGAAGAAAAAAGAGAAAAGGGGCTTTGTTACAATTTTGATAGCAAATACACTAAAGGCCATAAGTGTGCTGAGAAGAAATTATTTTACATAGATTATGAAGAGGAAGAAGAAAAGGATCAAGAAATATCAAAAGAAGAGGATATACACCCAGTACCAACCCCAGAGAAAGATGAAATGAATCCAACCATATCTTGTAAAGCATTGGCAAGAATTACCACTCCTAAAACTCATAAGATAGAAGGACATATTAAGAAGAAAAAGGTTCAAGAAGTGAAAGATCACATAGAGAAAGAAGAAATGAATCCAACCATATGTTGTAATGCATTGGTTGGAATTACCACTCCTCAACGTATCAACATAGAAGGACATATGAGGAATAAAAATGTTCAAGAAGTGAAAGATCACATCGACCATCAAGAAATGAATCCAACCATATCTTGTAATGCATTGGAAGAAATTACGACTCCTCAAACTCTCAAGATAGAAGGACATATCAAGAAGAAAAAGATTCAAGCAGTGAATGATCACATCGAGAATCAACAACAATTTCTCCAACTTTTAAAGGACTTTGGTGGGGAATTGAATGAAACAATGAGCAGATCAACATCGCAGTGAAAGAAGTTTTGATGTAGACGATTGGGTATTTTTACGACTACATCTCAAGCAAGCTATTTATGAGAAGGAAATGTTGGAAATAATACATGCACTTAAGAAATGGTGACCTTACCTAATGGGAAGACACTTCAAGGTAAAAATGTATCATGATAGTCTTAAATATTTTTTATAACAAATATTATCTTTAGAATAACATAAAAAATGGGTCACAAATATGTTGGGTTATGACTTTGAAATCATCTACAAAAAATGGAAGCAAAATGTTGTTGCAGATGCACTCTCAAGAAAGGATGAGGACGTGGAAGGATTGTTTTGTGCTATTTCTATTATCCAACTAGATTGGATAAACAAATCAAGGGATGAATGGAAGAAGGACGAAGAAGTGTGGCCACTCATTCAAAGGTTACAAAAGATCCCAGTTCAAACAATATGGCCAGAACTAGACGAGGAAGGAAAAATCATATTGGAGCGTGGAGCAGTCACAGAAACAAGAATCTGGCAACTATGAAATCGATCAATTTTAGAGTATCTCATCAAGTGGAAGAACTTACCCGCTAAAGATTCCACATGGGAGGACAAGAATTTTATACAGAAGCAACAAGAACTACTCAAGCGTTGAGGACAACACTTTTTGAAGGAGAGGGGCATGTTAGGTCCCTATACTACTAGTGTAACCCCATATTGTTATTAGTACAACCCCCTTATTATATTGTTGTGCC
>APFE030394045.1:2021-35471 GCA_000404065.3 Pinus taeda
CTTTTTTAGAAGCTTTGTCATACCATTAGAGCTGATTATCTTTCTCGGTTTCCCTGCCATACCCCTTTATTCAACTTCCTTTCCTTTTGCAAAAAATTTCATAAAAAGTTCTTGAAAATTAAAAGCTATTGTACCCAAGGATTGTAGCCATTGGACTCCTAGTACAACATCAGCACCTCCCATTGGAATGGAAAGCATTGGGCTAGTCAATACATAATCTCCCATGGATAGCTTGACATTATGGCATTTTCCAGAGAAATTTATTGTTCCTCCATTTTGCAATCATCACTTGACACTCTGGTGCTGGATATAGGAAGCAATTCAATTCTTTTGCTACCTTACAATGAATAAAATTGTGGGTACTTCCTGAATCAATCAACACTATTACCTTTTTCTTCTTGATTTGTCCTTCTATCTTGATGGTTTGAGGAGTGGTAATTCCCGCCAATGCATTACAAGATATGGTCGGATTCATTTGTTCTTCATCTAGGCTTTGTTCCTAGAGTATATCCTCTTCTTTTGACCTTTCTTGCTCCTTTTCTTCTTCCTCTTCACAATCTATGTAGAATAATTTCTTCTCAACACACTTATGACCTTTAGTGTATTTTCTATCACAACTGTAACAAATCCCTTTTGTTCTTTTTTCTTGCAATTGTTGTGGTGTCAACCTTATAAGTTGTGGAAGGTTAGGGGTAACAACGCTTCCATATTTATAGTTGTGACTGGTATGCTTCCTGCTTGCCATGATTTTTTTTCGATTTTTATCTTTAACCTGAATGCCTTCTCTAATGAATCAGGTTCCCAAAGGTGAACATAATGTTGGATATTATCCTTTAAAGTCCCTATGAAAACATCAATCCTATGCTCCTTTGGAATATTTTTTACCCTTACGTTCAATTTTTGGAACTCCTCAATATGCTCCATTATTGAACCCTTTTGTTTGAGATTTATCAATTGGCTAAAAAAAGTGTTGCATTTTGTATCCTCATAATGTGTTGTCCATTCTTCCATAAAAATTGCCCAAGTGATAATTTCTTTACGAGAGAAAAGCCATTGATACCATACACACTGATTTGGTTCCAAATATAAAGTTGCAATACGTACCTTTTGTGTGTTTTTCACATTATTGAGATCGAAAAATTGCTCCATCTGTAATATCCATGTTGCAGGATCCTTGCCGTCAAACTTCCTCATATCGATTTTTGGAATATGGTGGGTGTTCGATCTTACATTAGAGTCTATGGAATCATGATTAACATTTTTTTTGTTCTCATCATGAGTTTCCTTTACTACCCTTTCACCATTAGTGACCATTTCTTTTTGCAACTTATTCATATTTATCTTTAATTCTTCCATCTTATCATCCATGCCATCTATTTTAGCGTCCATGCCATTCATCTTGGCTTCCATGCCATCCATATTAGCTTCTACACCTTTCTTTAAACCATCCATCTTAGCTTCTACATCTTTCATCTTAGATTCTGTTACTTTTTGTGCAAGTGACACTTGTTGCACTTGGTCTCATAATTTTGATATATCATGTTGCATTTCTTCCTCTTCTTCATGAGTCATGCTAGAGCTTTCAGGTTGCTTACTAGGTGTTTGCATTTTCTTTCCTCGGGGCATCAATCACTGATAATAATGCTTTACTATGCCCTTTGAATTCCTTCAAACTAATTTTTCAAACCAAGCTTAAGCAAAAATAAAAATAAAAACTACACACCTTTTTTCACTTTGTAGGAGCTTGATATTGAATCTGATGTATCTCTGTAATTTTGGATCATCCAGTTCTGAAATTGAGACCTATAGTAGCCCTCTACATCCTCTTTCCAATGCCACCAGTCTGATCCAAATTGGATTCTCCAAGAAAGAGTTATGCACAATCTCCCAAGATGACCTAGTTATAGACCTTTCCAGAAGAGCGAACTTGTATGAAGTGCCATGTGTCACAGTTTCAACCTATGGCACTGGAAAATATATACAAGAAACTACAACCCATCCTATTTCTATAAATTCTTACATAATTTCAATCCGATTCTCATAAAGAAAGTTATGACGATTTTCCCTGGATCACCTATTTGGAATGTAATTCAGAAGTTTCAACTTCCTTAGATCATATCTTCGCAAATATAGCACAAAAATCTCTGAAATTCGGACCCAAGGTTCAGTGCGATTTCATCCCAAATGGGTTTTTTTTTTTCTTTTGAAACATCACAGAAAAAAAAGTTATAGCGAAAATGCCACGATGACCTATTTGGAGCAGCGAAACCCTAGAATCTAAAGCTCTGATACCAAATGTTATGAAACCAGCTCACAAAAAGATAGAAAAGAGAGATCAACGCCTTAGAATTCAGCCTCTTCGAGGGGAAACCTCATTTACATTACACAAATGAACAATTCTTCTATGATACAAATGACAAAACCTCCTTTCTATATATAGGAGTCTAATGGAGTCACAATATAACCCAGCCGACCTAACAATAATAATATAAAGCCACAAAAATAACAATAGAGGGATTCTATGGGGCACATTAATAAAAATATGGGGACAGTAGGGGCTCAAAAATATTAATAAGGGATAAAACTACAATAGTAATGGGGTAATCACTAGTATTATAGGCACCTAACAAAGGACAAGTAGAGGAAATTTGAAATTAAATGATTTACTCTTGAAATAGACAGTAAAAAACCTAATATATACAATGAAGGTAAAAGGGAACAGTAAAGAACAATCAAAGTGTATCAGGGTTAAAGAGTATCAAATTGAAGGCCAAGTCAATTAAATCAGCTATCATGAAGATAAATAGTAGGGAAAACAGTTACAGAGCATACAAATTCATGTCAAAGTGAAGACAAATGAAAAAACATAATAGTAAAAGTAAACTTGGATGCAGTAAGGGTTAAACAGAGATGAAAACACTCTCACCAGCAACAATGAATTTTATCTAAAGTAAAAGTGAAAAACAATTAAAAGAAATTTAAGGTTAAAAGATGAAATTAGAGCATAAATGGTACATTCTTCAGAAATTTCCTATTTGAGTCATAGTTTTACAGAAACTATTGTGGCCAATACAAGAAGTATTTTGAGAAACAGGAGGAGGGTTTTGTTTCTAATTGGCCAATATACAAAAACCTATCTCACTTTTTACGCAGATGTTACCGAAAGTGAGATAAGTGCATGTCTTCACAGCCTATTTTTCAATTTGTGCAAAGTCCTGTTTTTGACATCTTTTTGCAGAGCATATTGTGAACATTTGGAGTTGCATTTTGGAAAAGTGATAGATTTTTATCTCAAAAACATTCTTATATACAATAACCTCTTTCACTTTTTATATATCTGGCTTGGATTGAGATATACAATCATATCATCGGACCCTAAGTTTGCATAATTTTTGGGGTAGAATGCACTCATCATCACTTAAGAGTTGCTATCAAATTCAAATTCCTCTTCTTTGTCACCATAAATCCATAAAAATAGTGCCAAATAGATTCATTAGTTTTGAATTTCCTTTATTTAAGTTCTATTAATGTAAAACAATTGAAAATATTTGTGAAATCAATCTTGATATTTTTTCAAGATATTTTGGTTTAGAATTAGTATAAATACTTCTCCATTTGAAGTATTTTGGGTGGACTATATAATATCTTTGTAAATCTACGTTATCAAGTTGAGAAATCATTTGTACTCAAATCTGGATTTTTGCTGGAAAAGGAATGAAAGTTGAGGACATTTAATCAAATTCTCGTGCAGTATAAATACAAATAAGTATTCTATACTTGTGATTTTATGTGTTTTCTATATGTTTCAATGTTTCATTCATCTTAAATATAAATGGTAAAATAGTCAAAATATATCAGAATTAGCTTTATTTCTCTCTGTTATCAACAGTCTACCATTTAAATGTTTTCTTCTAAACTATCTCGATAAAGGAATTCTTCATTGCTCCTCTATCCCTGTAGTTTTTCTCTAATAAGTCCCTGGTATAGGATTCTTAATTGTGCTATGCTAGGTGACCTCTCTTCCCTTCCTCTTTCTAATCTTAACTTGAGGATTCTTAATTGCCCTCTAGTTTTGAGCAAAAATATCATCCACTCAAGCCCCAAAATTTGTTTTTACTCTGTTATCCTGCCTGTTGAACTCATACCTCAACCATTTGACTTGATCCAGTGAACTATCCTTGATTGAATCCATAGCCCAATGGCCTAAAAGCCTATTTTTCCCACTTGTTTCAGAACTCCACCAATCTCAAACAAAACAACATCATTGAACATTAATACTATCCTAAAATCCTCTCAAACATAGCTAAATCATAAAGAGAGAGCCCTCTCTGGATTAGGTGGGCTAGCACCTAAGTCTAAAAGTTGGTTTGTAGTTACCTTGGATCCTTTCCTTCTTTTAATAACCTCTAAGGAAAATATGAGTGATAACACCAGCAACAACGTTGCCACTTGTGAATATGATTTGAAATGTGGGTGCCTTTAGTTTTTTTAAAGTTGGTTAGAAGTTCTGTTCTAGTTTCATACCAGATGGGTAACTAGAAATGCGTAAGGGAGGTGGTAGTGAAGGAACTAAAATCATGAAATGAAGCTTTAGGTAACTCAATGTACCATTTAGCTACAATACCTATAGGAGTATGTTGGAAAATACGTAATTGTATGGAATCATCATTAAGGGAGTTGAAAAAACACCAAAGATGATATGTCATGACATGGGTCGACTGGTCTTCTCTAGGATTCCCATTGAACTTTGGGATATCAAAAGGAAGTTTGGTAGGAATTATCGGCCACCAAGGAGAATGAGCGATGGGATCAATGTTAAGCCAAGTCAAATCTAGCAATTCGAGATTCGTCACAAAATGTAATTTTTGGTTAAAATTCGGTGGAGGATAACCTAGATAAGAAGGAATATCCTAAGAAATAGGTACTTGCATTCTCGAATAAGGAGGGTTATGATAAAGAGGAACCTGTGCATCGAAAAAAGAAAGATTCTGGTAACCAACATCCACATAACCTTGTTGAATAGCTCCAGGATAACCCTCCAAAGGCTAGAATGGTTGGGTTTGGATATGTTGGCCTTGAAAAGGAACTTGAGGAACACCCTGATAAGGCCTATATTGCTTCCCTGTGGGATTTTTCATCATCCCAGCATATGGTTGGTTCGATTCGGGTTGTTTCATATTATACATAGTCTATCCTATAGAAATTTGAGGAGTACCTTGCCCAAGTGATTGAGACTGTAAGGTACCTTATAAAGGCTAGGTAACTGGAACCTAAGGGGTACCAGATACCGACGGAATAGGTTGAGATGCAATAAAAACCTGTAAAGGTTGACTTAAATGTATTTGAGCATGTCGAGGTACACATTTATGGGTAGAAATTTAAGATGAATATGACACAGGTTGAGGATTCAACAATCGGTCCCAAAATGAACCAGGTTGGACAGGAAAAGTAGGTTTCCAAACACTGGTAGCCATACAAGGATAAGGAGGATTATAACAAGGTTGATTACCAACTTGATGTATAGCAACAATAGGTTCCCCCCTACCATAGGAGGAGGGGATGATGGAGACAACTGCAACCTATATGGAGGGCACCCAACATAAGGAGAGTTAGGTTGTTAAAGATAACCTTGCCCACTAACATAAGGGGCAACCTATTGTTCAATTTTGGGTGTAGATGAAGGAGAAGGAGCAGGTTGATTAGCATTCATAAGAGAAGTTCAAGATGGAATTTTAGAAATGGATGACATGGGAGAGGTCTATAGACTGGAAGATGCACCAGAGAAGGTACCAGATAAAGACTGATAACCAGGTGGGATGGACAGGCCACCATACAAATATGCCTTTGGTGATGTTGCAAACATGGATGAGGCAGAAACATTTGATGTCTCAACCATAGTGGTGGACATGGGTTGGGAGGTCGAATCAGATCCAATCATGGTTAACAATCCCAATGAATATTGCCGAGAGAAATCCACGGGCGAGTTAAAATAATCAAGTAAAGGAGTTTGTGTTGGATTCTAAAGAGGAGGAAGAGGATCAATGTGATAAAATTGAAGTCCACTCCAATGAAAAAGAGTAGAGGGATGAGGCTCTTCTTGTAGAATCTCTTCAATACTCACAAGTCTATATGGAAGAGGTTCACTGTTGGGTTCAATATATACAGTTGGAGGTTTTGTTTGAGACAAAGGAAGAGAAGGGGAAGGACCTGAGGTTACAGGTGAAAATCATTGAGGTTCCTTAGGTTCAACAACCTCAGGAAGTAAAGTATTTGACTTAGGAAAGTCACATTCAATAACTTCAGGCAATAAGGTTTCAAGGGCTTCTATTCCTATTGTGTCAAATTCATCAGCAAGAGTGCAAGTGATCTCGGGCTCAGTATTCAAAGGTAAAGATGATTCTGGTTGATAAAATTCAGGATGAGGACCAGAAGTAGTTCCTGAATTTATCGATTGGGTAGTTTGTGTCTTCTTATGCTTCTGACGAAAGCCAGGAATACCCTTTGGTGGAAGAGGAAGCTTATTTTTTATTCTACACGAGCGACAAAGTGGGGGGATTTTTTCTTCCACTTTGGATAATAAATTTTAGAAATTAACGCAAAAATAAATTAAAAAAGAGGGTAATATGGGCAAAAAGGATTACCAAGAAACCGTGAACTATAATATACACCTTGCCAAACCAAGGACTTAACATACTTGCAGGAAATATCCCTGAATGTTGTTTTCGGTGTATCACATACACAATGTATCTGACTCGGGAACCTATTGCAAGGATATAAACCTATAGGGGACTTCCAAAATATACCTGACGGTACATGGAAGTGCAGTCTATACTAGTGTTGTCTAATGCATAACCACTTAATGAGAGCATCCCCATATACTTTATGTGTGTCGAGCATTGTCCAATATAACCAAAGGTATGTGGGGAACAATCCTATACACTCAGGTACGTGGAACGATATTTCACCCCCGAGATACAACGACAACTCCTGCATTTAACGATGTCGAAACACGTCTCTAGTCTAGAACTCTAATTGTTTACATTAATGTTACAAATTCTCCTTAGATTGATTCAATAAATTTTAATGCTTATCTCCAATTAAGTTTCTATTTTGGGGCTCACCGCAAATGTCACCTGAATATCCTAAAATGCAAGCTAGCATGAAGAAATTAAATGTTTCTCATTCAATGAAAATATATCTATGGAAGGGAAGAGACAAAGAGTATGCAGCAAACAATATGCAACAAACAATGTGAAAAATGCAATTCCCTTTTCAATGCAATTGTTCCAATTTCAAAGCACAAACAAAACCCTAAATGTTAATGCAAATATTTTTCTTTTCAAGTCACTTAATTTTTTAAAATGAATAAAAATAAGATGAAAAGTCTAATCACTAATTCAAACAAAATTTTCAAAATGACAACTAGAACACCAATTCATCTAAGCACTCAATGCTCAAGCAAAATCATTTTGCAAACGACCTAATGATAAGAAAAAAAGATTTAAACAATTTGTTACTAAAGGTACTAAAAAAAAGAACACCAAATGGAGGCTTTAGAGGGACCACAAGACACTTAGAGACTCAAGGAAGACTAGGTAGAACAAGGTTGATCAAAGAGAAAATCAAAACAAAATAAAACTTATCCCTGAACAGGGGCCAATTTAGGTGCAAAGGAGGCACTATGCTATGAAATTCAGGCATAGAGAAGGCTCAGTTGGGGTGCAATGCTATGTTAGAAGATCAGAGGTGGCATTGGTCTAGGGATGTAAAGTTATGAGACAAGGATTCAAATTGAAACTCAGTGAAAGGTCTTCCTAGGTTTATTTTTCATTGAATAAGAAAGTAAAGGTCTGGAGAAGAGGTAAGACAAGCACAATGGACAAGGAAACCACCAAGAGAATACATCGTTCCCTAGTATGTTCAACAATTTGTTATGCAGAATCTACTACTGTGGACATAAGTATATTCCCTAAGCCTGGTGGACTAACCTAGAACAACAAAAAGACAAAGGGACTAATGTTTTCCTTAAAGTAAATATATAACGAGATGAAGCCTACCTAAAATCTTTCATATGCTTGACTCCTTCGTTGGATTGAATGCTCCAATCCTAGCTCGGATCACTATTATTAGAACCTGCATAGTCAGATAACACAAGCCAATGATCCACATAATCTATGCAACATCATATAATCACTTTATTCAATAGATCAACATGGTATTGAAATATATGAAACCATAACATCATATATAGGAAAATAAATAACTCTTTGCATTATTAAAAAAGGAGTGAGTTACAACCAAAAATAGGTGTTGATCTTGTTGAAGAGCTCCTCCATGTTGACTTGTCATTTCCTTGTTACAAAGTGCACCTCTAATCACCCTAATGCATGGAAAGTTATCTCTCACATCAGCAACATAGGGTAGAACCGCTCTCCAAAATCCAACCCCTTGCTTATGGATGGCAGTAAATATATAGGTGAAGGAGGTAGTTCATGAATTATTATCCTTTTATCAATTTGGGCTTGAGATCCACTCTTGATGGGAGGATGAACTCAAGGGATAAGGGATGAAAACTCGAAGGTAAGATAGGATAGGATTCGGGACTTTTATCTAAGGTAAATGATTACAATAGATCCTGGAAGCTTCTGGAAGAGGAAGCTTCAGGACTCTTTCTCCTTTTCCCGAATTTCTAGAATCAACACACCCCCAACACTAAGAAACTTGTTGGTGATTAACACAAGTGAAAAGTAGGGCAACCTGGTAGTCAACGTTGGCTAGTAAGAGACCAGGGTGTGTTGGTCCTTAAAATGACTGAAATGAGTTGTTTTCAAGCAAAAATTCAAGGTTTAAAATGAGTCATGCTTAGGGCTTTATGCAAGGATGATGAAAAGGAGGTCAAATAATGTTGATTGATCTAGTTGAAGGCCTATTGACCATATGTGACAAAATGTCCTATAAAACTTAAATTTAATATTTTCAGGGTCTTTGGATTTGGTTGGGAAAAGAGGAAAGTTAATGGAGCTCAGGGAGAGTTGGATTGATGCCAACAGGGAATTCAAGACCTGGATGGAGCCTGGTGCTTGAGTAAAGGTCTCATGGGAAAGAATATGATAGTTAGCTGGATTGTTTGGGTCCATTGGGATAAATGGACGGTGGCAGGATAATCATGAGAAAGGTAAAGTAAATGGATTTGAGCCATTATATGCCTTCCCTATATTGGGAACTTTTGTTCTCAATGTTGTGCATGTTGTGCATGGATAAAGGGAGTTTTCTTAACCTAAACCTTATCATATATGGTAATTATGTTGTGATAATGATTATTCTAATGATTACATGTATATATATGTATGTATGCCATTATCTGAAATGGTTTTCAGGGTTCATGCTTTTTTTATGCTAGTGTTTACATGTATAGATATAGATATATATATGCGTGTATGTGTGTTTGTCTGACACGTTCATCAGGGATCATGATTGTTTTATGTTGATATATATAAATATATATTGTTGTCTGATAGGGTCATTAGGGATCATTCTTGTGGAGGAATGATTGCTTATGCAGGTGAATGACATGAAGAAGTTCATGGTATTATGAGGAATCAAGTGGGAAGAGTAGCCCTGACATATCTATGAGGTCAATATCATATGCATATGAATTGATATTATGTCTATGTTTATGTTATGGATAGGCAATTTTGAGGGATAAATCAATGGATGAAAGCAGTGTGATATGTAGCATGTTGGGACAAGCATGGATAGTGGGAAGACACTAGAAGCAAGGTTGCTTGGTAGAGTCAGTTTGATCTCTGGACGTGTAGTATCTACTGATGTAGTTGGGCAAATGCATATGACGACCTTTGTCCTAAATACATGTTGTTGGGGGGAGGGGGATAGGTCTTCGAGGAACCGGTCCACCCCCTGAGAATATCCATAGCTTGGCTAGGCATATGGTGATTCATGGGAAATGGATCCAATGATACTCAGTAGCATGAGATGCCCCCAGTGCATTGACCCCACTAGTTCTAGGGAGATCAGGCAAAACAGTATACACATAACCAAATTGGGCATAAATCAAGTCATATTTTAGCACAACCTGGAGAGCTTCTTCCTTTGATTGAGGAAAATTAGATGCGACATCTTTTCCCATGGGGGCTAAGAGTGACCTAAGAAACCAGTCAAGATAAACATGGTTTTCGAATGTAGATATAGTTGTATATATTTTGTACATGTTTTATATGTAGTACATGTTGTATATATGGTGTTATGTGCATATTGCATATGTGGTCTTGTGTACATATGGTGTTGTGTGCCTGTTGCATATGCAGTAATGTGTACATATAGTGTCGTGTGCATGGTGTATGCGCAGTACTGTGTACATATAGTGTTGTGTGCATGTTGTTTGTGCAGTACTGTGTACAAATGGTGATATGTACATGTTGTATATGTGGTGTGGTGTACATGTTGTACATATAGTGTTGTGTAGATATGGTACTAAGTACATGTTGTACATGCGGTGTTGTGTACATTTGGTGCTATGTACATGTTGTACATGAGGTATTGTGTGCATGTAGTGTTGTGTACATGTGGTACTATGTGCGCATGGTGCTGTGTACATGTTGTGCAAGTGGTGCTATGTATATATGGTGTTGTGTACACATTGTGCAGGTGGTGTCATGTACATGTGATGTTGTGTACACATTGCATAGGTGGTGTTGTGTACACAATGTGCAGGTGGTGTCATGTACATGTGAAGTTGTGTAGGTGGTGATGTGTACAAGTGGTATTGTGTACATGTTGTACATGTGGTATTGTATGCATGTCATAAAAGTTATATTGTGTACATGTGGTATTGTGCGCATGTCGCACAAGTTGTGTTGTGCACATGTCATGTTGTGTATGTACATTGTGTAGTCGTGGTATTTTGACATGTGTAATTGGTAGTTGTACATTGGGTGTAGGTGTACATGTCATGTTGTACACTGGGTGTAGGTGTATGTATTGTGTTGTGTTGTACACATGGTGGAGGTGTATGTGTTGTGTTGTACACTAGGTGTAGGTGTATGTATTGTGTTGTGTTGTACACTAGGTGTAGGTGTGTGTGTTGTGTTGTACGTTAGGTGTAGGTGTATGTGTTGTATGTCAGTTGTAGGTGCATGTATTGTGTGGTTTCATATGCCATATGTGGTTGTATGCATGTGGAGTAGACTATGTGTATGTGTACGTGGTTGAAGAGAAGACATTGGGTGCTCACCAGTTGTGGCAACCAATCAGTGTGTTTATGAAAAGAACAAAGGAAGAAGCAAAGAACCAGTTGAAGGATAGGTATCAATATTTCATTTTAGTTTTCAGTATGCATATGATTTTGATTTATGATGGTTTCATGTGATCTATGATTATGGTTTATCACATGCAATAATCATAAAGCTACAACGAGATGTGTTATAAAGCTCCATAGGAAGTATGCTATTATTTTAGTGGTTATTGGTCTATAGGTTTCATTGAACATCGAAGACGATGTTCCCCCAAGGTGGAGGATTCTTTAACAACCCCTGGTTGAATTTCCATGTAAAAAAATATAAGACCAAGGTCATGGGACACGTATTCCAAGCTAAATGTTGGGAAAAACATCCTAATGGGTGTTCATTTGGTTTATTATGGCTAAGGGGAAATTGGAAAAGGCAATGGAAAAGGCTTTGAAAAGGCAAGAGACATTAATTGACATTTTATTTATGAAAATAATTGTTGGCTTGTTGGGGCTTGACCCAGGTTAAGAAGTGATTTAGCCAAACAAATCCTGAAACTACTGGCCCTTTCAGCAATGGTCTGCGATGCACGGACTAAGGTCTCACCCGAGGTAGTACGGGAGGGTGTTGGAACTAGGTTTCCGCAACCTAGGGATGTCTTGAAGAATTTTAGGAAACTAGGTTTCCTACTACTATAACCCAAGACTCGGACTTACAGACTCAGAGCTAATTCATCATTCAAGAACAAATAAGACTTAAGATTGACTTTTCACTTAGAGCCTCGCTTTATTTATACAATCCCATGGTCTGTGCACCATGGGTAGGCCGACACAATTTACATTAAATTATATTATTTTAGGGTGGAAAACCCTAGACTCTCACGCTCTGCATCTGCATTTTCGTAGGGTCTTACATTACACTTGACCAAAATCTGGGCTTCAAGCCCCAAAAACATACTATGGGTGGGAGGGGGGGGGGGGGATCGGCTGCCCAACAGGCCCCCAACACAATCATCGTGACTCATACTGAGTCACTCTGCTGGCACGACGATCTTCGCACGAAATCCATCCAATTGTGCCTATGCTACGCGAAGATCTCTAGCGCACTGCGATGTCGTCCATTGGATCTGTTCTGCTCGCTCGGATGAATGCTCAATGTCAAGGTCAAATCCCTGTCTCAAGTAACACATGCTTTCATTTGCACAAGTTTTCCTTCGATGTCGGCCATGATGAGGAAGGCCTCATCAATCCAAGGTTGGATGCGTGCTTTAAGTATTGTCTCTTTTTGGCACATTGCATCCACTTGCTCCTTCAATGCCTTTGCCTGTTGTAATCTCGCGAGTCGCTGAGATAGGACCATTGTTTGCACCATCCTGTGAATGCTATCATATTGCATTTGAAGCTCTCGTACTTTGGTTTCCAACCACTATATGCTGGGGTCCTCTTGTAAGGTTTTGAGGACCCCGAAGGATTCTTCCAACAACGTGGTGCAGCTCTGCACTGCCTCCTCAATTTCTTCCAACCCTTTTCGGATATTGCCGACGCACTGCTCTCTGAATTTTGGGGGTGTGGAGGGTTGCGCTTGTTGAAAAATGGCAACAAGAAATGCTAAAAATAGAATTGCTATAAATAACATTATGGGTACCATTGCTGGATTGAGCAACAGGGAATGAAAAATGGAAGTGCTAAAAATAGCATTCTATTTTTTTTTTTTTTTAACATGGTCGTCTACTCTTGTATTATAAAAAACTGTTGTGAGCAGGAGTTGTTACATAAGATGAAAGGAGAGAGAGAGAAAAAGTCCAAAATAGGCTCGTTGTCCTTGACTTCTGAGAGTTGAGCTTAATAAAAATACATTGGAATAGGTAACGGTTGTATTTCCTGACAAAGAGGCCAGCCAGTAGACAAAATTTGCTTGACATTAAGACTGTTTAACCGGGTCTTCCGCCTGGGGCTCCTTTCTGCTGACCTTGATAGATGCTTCTGCTTGCATGCTTTGCGCGATGGACTTTATGTAGGTAATGGCCTCCTCCAGGTGTTGGCATCTCTCCTTTAGTTTCTCTTTTTCTGCCTTCTGTTTCTCAAGATTCTTCCTCTTGGTGCTGCTGTCTGATAGCTGAAGGAGAAGTTATCTCTGCGCTAGAGCTTTGCTGTTGGCCTCGCTTAATGAAGAAGGGCTGGTCCCGAAGATGAAGCAACAAATGGATGGTGGGATAAGCGCTCAGGAGGCTTTTGCTACTGAGGGCGATTCGATTCCTATCAATACCTACTTTGAACCACGGCTGTGACAGATTGCCCAGAGAAATGCTGGGAAGAGCTGAAGAGGTAGGATAGATATAAAGAGGAGAGGGAGGCCTGTCATGATGAGAGATCGAGATATTTTTATTGGGGAGGTCTGGGAGCGTATCCTGAACGATATTATTATTGCAGTCGATGAGGGGAAGGAGGGGACGTTTACCAGCATTTGGATGGAGAGTGGCGCGCGTGGAAAAGAGGTGCTTTGCACTGATGTCTGAGGTGTAGGATGAGGAGAGCATGGAGGAGAGAGCGTGATTGAGATCGAGGTGAGAGTGGCTTCCAGATTGACTGGGGGGAGGACGGGTTCTGAAGGCGATGGACCGAATTTCTGGATGACGGTTGAATCTGCTAAGGGATTGCCTTGGCATAAATCTTGTCATTCTCACGCACTTGTCCTTGCTGTCTGCTGACAGCCTTTGTTGCTAGTTGATCTGCATCTGCATTGTTTTCTCTTAGGATGTGAAGGAAGGTTGGGTCTCCCAGCTGTCTAAGGTTGTCATGAATCCCGGTCTTGATGTTGTTGAGTCCTTCCTTTTTTAAATTTCTGCCTGAGACCATAGCGCCAATAATAATAGCCGAGTCCCCAAATATTATAGCATTCCTGATTCCCAATCTGGACAGAAGAGAGGTCCCTAGGAAAAGACTGTAAGCTTCTGCTGCACTGTTGGAAGCGTTCCCCATGCCCCATTCATAACTAAGGATGCTTTTCCCGTTTTGATCTTTGATGATGCCCCATACACCGGCTTTTCTGGGGTTTTTTTTCGAAGCACCATCGAAGGGAAGAACAGGGCGCTTCTGATTTAAAATCCACTGTTGTACCTCTTCCTTAGAGCCTCTGAGCTTCCAATTTGGCCTTGCTTTGTTAATTGGAGCCTGAGAAAGCTGGATTTGATTGTGGATGAGACTAAATTTGCTATACCAGTCTCTCTCGACTTGGAGCCATTTCGTTTGGTCTGGAAAGGCTATGTAATTAGCACTGATGGATTCAGAGATGCTGGCTATTGTCTTTGCCAATATACTAGCCGTGTTTGGCTCTTTGTTGTTAAAGACAAAGTTGTTTCTTGCTAGCCAGAGATGCCAGCAAAGGGAGGCAGGGATGCATTTCCATACCCAGATGAGGTTGTGCTTACCTTTCCTGGTGTAGGGGTAGTTGTTCATCCAGTTTTTCTGAAGATTGGGAATCTGATCAAAGCTTTCTCGAGATTCCATGGGACTTATCAACTATTTCCAGCAATGGTGTGCTAAGGGGCAGATTAGGAAGATGTGTTGAATGGACTCCTCCTCTGCTCGACAGAAGCAACAAATTGAAGGACCTTGTATTCCTTTTTTCCTTAAGTTCTCAGCTGTGAGGGTTTTTCCCTTGAGGAGTGTCCAGATGAAGTATTTCACTTTGGGAATGCACTCAGACTTCCAAGCCACTACGTGCAGATTCCACTTTGTTGTTGGAGATAAGTTTTGGAGAGATTTATAACCTTCTTTCACTGTGAAATTCCCCCCACAGGGGTCCCAGATATATCTATCTTCGGTCCTCATATTTGTTGGAGCAGAGCCAGAAAGGGAAAGCTTGAGGTTGATCCATTGATCCTTAAGGAGGGGGGGTGTTTGAATATCCTTCCAATCTTGCCAACGGTTGTGGTTCCATAAGGATATGTTGAACAGAGATGTTATCTTTCGTGCTTCCATCCAATCCTGCAGGGGTCGAAGGCCTTGTAGAAGGTTTCTTGGTTTTGAAACAATGATGCGATCCAACCAGATCTTGGTGTCCTTTCCATTTCCTGGGAGTTTGGATACATTTTCTTTAAAGTGAGGCAGCACTTTTTTGATCAGTCTCCACATTAGTGTGCAAGGTCTATCTACAATTTCCTCAGTGAGGATGTTTGAATTCGGACCTCTGAGATATTTTCGTTTTATAGCCTCTGCCCACCATGATCCTTTGTTTGAGAGAATTTTCCATATCAGTTTGAGCCCCAGGGCTTGATTTGAGAGATTTGGGAGTTTAATGGAGAGAGCCCCTTTTTCATAAGGGAGGGTTACCTAATCCCACTTTACAAGACTGAATTTCTTGGTCTCCTGCTTTCATCCCTGCCAGAGAAAGCTTCTCATGATGAGTTCCAAATGTTTATGAACGCTGGTCGGCGCCATGATGACTGCGTACTGATAGATTGGGAGAGCTGAGAGGACAACCTTAATGAGAATTGTTCGACCTGCTAAGTTGAGCCAAGAAGCTTCCCAGCCCTGAAGGAGACCTCTCATCTTTTCAATATGTTTTTTCCAGACTTCAAACTTGACGGATTCCTTGGCCAAAGGCAGTCCTAAATAAGGGAAAGAGCTCCAATTTCTTTGTACCGGAATGTCTAAAGTCAAGGATATTCTTTGTTGGATTTGGGGAGGAACATTCCAAGTATAAATACTGCATTTCCTATTGTTCAGTTTACCCCCAGAAGCTGAGAGGAAAGCATCCAAAATTCTTTTGAATCTCCTTGCCATTAAGCTGGAGGCTCCACCTATTAGAAGAGTGTCATCCACGAAAAGCAAATGATTTATCTCTTTTATCCCTCTTTCTATACAGATTCCCGGTATCTCTTTGTTATTGCGGAGGTGATCAAGATGGGTGCTCAGGGTCTCAGCCATGATAATGTAGAGGAATGGAGAGAGGGGACAGCCTTGTCTCAACCCTCTAGAGCTTCTGAAATATTTGCTGGGTCTGCCATTAATCAAAGGTGCAGTCTAGGGATTGGAGATGCACCCAATAATTATGCTGATGAAGTTGCTTGAGATCCCAAATTTCTTTAGAGCTGCTGTTAAGAAGGAGTGGTCCACACGGTCGAAGGCATTGGCCATATCCAGTTTGATTATCATTCCTCATTCCCCTCTGTTGTTACTATTGTGGATGGCTTCTTGTATGAGGATGACATTCTCTGTTATTTGCCTGCTTGGGACGAAGCCCCCTTGATTTTCAGATATTAGAAGGGGGAGGACTTTTTTGAGTCTATTTGCAAGGATTTTTGTTATAATCTTATAAGAGACATTACATAAAGAAATGGGGCGAAATCTGTCAAACAAGAGGGGGTTTGCTTCCTTGGGGATCAGGGAAATATGTGAAGATTTGGTGTTCTCTCCCAGCTTGTGATTTCTAAAGACATTCTTTATCATTCGAATGAGATCTTTTTTGATAGTTTCCCAGTGCTGTCTATAGAAGGCCACTGTGAATCCATCCGGCCCCGGAGCCTTATCTTGCTGCATATTGAATGTTGTCGTGTGAATTTCTTCTTCAGTGATATCTTGGTCCAGCTCTTGGTTATGCTCCTCTGATAGTTTGCACTCTATTTTA
The DNA here is from genome assembly GCA_000404065.3 of Pinus taeda. Classification (NCBI taxonomy): domain Eukaryota; kingdom Viridiplantae; phylum Streptophyta; class Pinopsida; order Pinales; family Pinaceae; genus Pinus; species Pinus taeda. The sequence continues at coordinate 18,893 of APFE030394045.1, forward strand.
TTGAGAAATTCTGCGCTATCCGTTTGCTGTGGTGCTACTGTAAGGAGGGCCTTAAAGTGATTGTGGGCAGCATCTTTGATTTCTTCTTGGTCCTTCACCTCTTTCCCATCGACCTCAATTTTTTCGATTTGATTGCCAGCTCTCCTGAGTTTGATGTTATTGTGGAAAAATGAAGTGTTCTTGTCGTCGGCTTTCAACCATAGGCAACGAGATTTTAGTCTTTGTTCCTCCTCCTCTAATCGATTTTGTCTAAAAAGTTCTTTGTAGAGATTTTTTTTCCTGCTCTAAATCTTCTTCTGAATAATGGGTGGACTCTTTTTCATTGTGCCACCATTCCATCTTTGCGATCAGGTCTGTTTTTTTTTTCCTTTCAGCGTTCGCCGCTTCCTTTGCCCATTTCTTAATGACAACCCGGAGGTGTTTTAGTTTTGTTTCCCAGACAAAATGTGGTGATCCGATAACTTCCTTGTCCCATTGATTTTGAATGAGGGCACGGAAAATCCTCTTGGAGGTCCCAGATTTCATTATATTTGAAGGGGAGAGGCCCCAGATTGCGATCTTTGACCAAGGTTAGGATCACTAGCTTATGATCCGATGCTGAGGCATGGATTAAGTAGCTCTTAATGGACTGATAGTTTTTTGCTATTACTTCCTGAATTAGAAACCTGTCCAGTCTTTCCTTAATATTATGAGAGCCTAATCTTTTATTGTTCCAAGTATATTTGCCGTTTGACAAGGGAGTGTCTAGTAGATTGTGTGACTGAATGATGGATTCCAGCTTATCCCGAGAAGTGTCTGCATGAAAGTTCCCCCCAAATTTCTCTTGCCCGTTTCTTATGACATTCATGTCGCCCCCGATGATTATTCTGCTGGTATGGATAGTGAGGAGATCTGCCTCTATGGTGTTCCAGCAGCTGATTTTGTCCCTCTAGTGATTTGGGGAATATATGTTGTAGATGTGGAAGACTTGCTGAGTGCATTTGTTTTTCATATCTGTTCTGATCCACCAAGGGCAGAGGTATGAGTGAATAATTTCCCAATTATTCTTGTTCCAAATTGTTCCAATCCCTCCTGAAGCGTTGTCTAAGCTTATTGAGAGGCCTGTGAAGTTTTTGAAGTGCTGTATTTGTTGTTGGAAATCCTGATCAGTGATTTTGGTCTCCTGGATGAGGAGAAGATCTGGGTGTTCCTGATTTAACAAATCCTTTATTGCTTTTCATTTTGAGGAAGAGCCCATCCCCCTGCTATTCCAAGAGACTAGGATCATTATTTGTCGTTTTTTGGGTGGGATCCAAACTTCTCCTTAACCTTTTCTCCACTCCCTTTTAGCTTGCCTATATATGAGTCCATAGGTTGTTGTGTTCCCGTTGCCATTTCCTTTGCTGCTGTTTCATCTCTGAGTTCCTTGTTTGACTTTCTACCCACTTTCCTTGGGGGGTTGATGGGCTGATTGGTTTCTTTAGCTTTGTTTCTGGTGAGAATTCTTTCGATGGTGGGAGGGGGGGTAGGGGGGACGAACGGGGAGAAGCTGCCCGGGGGAGGACGGGGGAGAAGAAGGTTCTTCGCTAAGGATTCGAAAGGATTGGAGGAGGAGGGGAAAGATGAGATTGGAGGGGGGGGGGGGGAAGACTGGATTCCAGGGGAGGTTTAGAAGTATTTCCCTGAGTGGGAGAAGGCTTTTTTATTTTTACAAGTTCCCATGAACCCTCTACATTTTCCTCAGTGTTCTCTACTTCATTGACTTTTAACTTAGTGCATTTATTTGCAAAATGGCCATAATCGTGACATACCTTGCATTTGAAGGGGAGCTGCTCGTAGTCCAGTTGCTGAATGTGCATCCATTGGTCCACCTTTATCTTTATGGCTTATGGCAGTCCTTTTCCTAGGTCTACTTCCACGCAGATCCTTGCGCATGCATGCATGTTCTCCCTTGGTTCAGATCTGTCGATGTATTTTCCGACTGCATTTCCTATTGCTTTGACTGATTCATCCCCCTAGCAGTGAAGTGGCAGATGAGGGAGGCAGACCCAGACTAGGACCGCATTTGGAATATCCATTTCCGGATCGAAGTCCGGAGTCCAGCAGTGTGGATTCCTATTTTTAGCAGTCCCCAGTCTAACTATAGGAAGTAAATTCGAATTTAGTCATACCAATAGTTTTGAATATTAATTAATTAATTCTCCATGATTTAATTAGTTAAGGAAAAGCAAACTTGAATTATTTGTGAGAACATGCAATTATTTCTCCACTAATTGGGGAATGTGTCTTTGATTGGCTCCACTGATTGAGGAATTAAGGATGAGTTCTATATTGAGAGGATTAGTTGAATTAGTTTAACTTAGTCAAGTCCAATTAGATTAATTTAACAAGTTGTTAAATTAATGAGATTCAGTTTGTTGATGCTTGCATGCATGTGACAATTGGTATTTTCAGATAACGGAGTATTCACTCATGGATAATTGATGCATTTCAGTTTAGACAGAGACCCAGTTGAGATCAAAAAGGGGACAGTGTACCATCAGTTGGATGAATATTTTTCCTATAAAGAAAGCTCATCCATGATGAGGATTTATCTCCTTCAGGTTTGTGCAGTTATTTCAGAGGTCAGTGTTGTGTGTGAGGTGAGAATCACACAGGTTGCAGCTAGAGGACCTAGGAAAAACTGTGCATAGAAATAGGAGGCTTGGAGGGTAGAGGAGAAGGTTTGTGAGAAGCCTTTGACTGTCTATGAGCAGCAGATGGATTGTACTGAGAGCTAGATAGTTTCCGAGCTAAGGCTTTGTGTAATCTGGACATATTTCCACTTGTATGATAATACAAAAATGGGCTTTTAGGCTGGTGCTTTCCCTTAGTTATATCTTTTGTGTTATGTGTGTTTGATTTCTCCATATCAGTTATATGTGTTCTTATTGATGTTTCTGATGTTCGATTAAGCTTCCGCTAAATTGGTTGTAGAAGTAGATGTAGTATTATGCTTTAGTACATTGCATATATCAGTTTTATCTACAAGTGGTGAAATTTCTACATGGTATCAGAGCTAGCTAATTTGTAGAAAAATTCTACATGGTATTAGAGCTAGCTGATGTGTAGAAAAATTCTACAAAATTGTATAGTGCCTTCAATCGCAGCTCAGCAATTTTTAGGTTGAGATCCAGCTGGATCCTCGTAGCTTCCTCCTTCACCTCACGGAATCCATTGGCCAACTTGTGGATCCGCATTCCTACTGGCAGATCTGTCGTAATTTCCAGTTCTGGGATACGGTAAGATGCTTCCTCTACGATCTGCTCCAACTGTTGGTTATGGGCCACCGCTTATCAATGTTGTAGGCTAAGCTGTTCGATGTTGATTCGTTGTTCACTTAGCATTTTCACTGTGCATCCCTCCCTAGCACAGAGTTTTGTCATCGCTCCATCCTGTACCTGGTATAAAATATCTTGTAGAAGGGTAGCCAAGTTTAGGCAAAGTCCCTTGATCCATCCTACCATGACTCTATCCTCCACGCTGTCTGTTGTCAATGCTCCTTCCGGCAGCGCAACGATGTTGGCCATTTTGGCTCACAAGAACTGCTTTTTTGTCGATGCTCCTGTGGTACCGTAGACGAATACCATTCCTTCTTGTGGGAGTCGCACTTGAAGTCCCTGCAATTGTGCCCTAAGTGCGCCCAACACATTCTACTGCTCCATCATTACTTCTTGGAGTGCCTCCCTAGTGACCTTGCGAACTGTGTGCCGATGTCATATAGATCACCCTTTGTCAATGTAATAGGCTCCCCATCTAATTTGGAAGCCTTGGTCTTCTTCTGTGGCCCTGTTCGTTCAATCCCACGTAGCCGTTTGAATTATGTAGAGGTGGTGCTTGGGTCTGTGCCTTCTGCTGTATCATCTGGCCCATGTCTTGTGGTCAGGGTCAGTCCTCTTTCCTCCTGTGTCGTGGTGGCCCGAACGGGTGCTATTTTTTTGGTGGCCTTGGTTTGTTCTGTGATGGCCTTTGCTGCCTCGCGGAAAGCCCTTACCTCCTCAACTAACTGCTCGTTCCGCTTCTGATGTGTCATTAGCTTTGTGGCATCCTTCTGTCTTTGTATCGTTGCCTCATCGCACACTGCCATATCCGAGGTGCGCCATTCGGGTGGCCATGAGTCGAGCACCATGAAAACAGCATCATCAATTGCAATGAACGGAAGTTTGGCCCAATTCTTCTCCGGATCCTTTCGTGCCTTGATATACACAGTGTGCATATCCGCCTTAAAGTTTGTAAAGCTCCGCAAGCTGTCATATACCACGGGGGGTAGGCGCAACCGTTTGTGGATCCACATCCGTACGCTCGCCTCCATGAGTATCCAGAAGATCTTAATCTCGCAGATGCGCGTGGCATGCCTTGTCGCCTAGAGAAACACGTATTTCACTGCCTCTGGCAAGTCTTGGTCAAGGGGAGGAAACTGATTGTCCTCCGACAATTCCCCTGCAACCAACAAGATGGATAAGAGAAATCACACATAGTGGAAGGCCTTACCCTGCTCTTGAGCCTCCTTGTAGTTTGTCAAGAACTCCTCGCAGAGGAACTATGCCCAGTTGAATTGTACCCCCTCAATGCATTGCTTGGTTAGAGTGATGACCATTGTTGGTACCTCATTGCCACGACATTTTCTCATCACTTTTCCTGCCAGTAGCTGAGTGGCTACGCACACCCCTTTGTCTTGAATGTTAGTAATCTAATAGCCCCTCTGCTTCTTCTCCAACTTGTATTCTTCTTCATGGATTCTGCGAGTGCCAAGTCTTTGCTTTGGCTAGCCATTTCCGCGAGGTCCCTTCCCATACACGGAAGGTTTGAAATCCTATGAATCAACTTTGCCGTAATGGGAATCAAATCCTCCAGCCACAAGTACCCTTCATGCACTAGGAAAAGCAGTTGCCTGATGACAAATATCGTGATTAGTGCCTGGTGAAAATGTGAAATCCATAGTAGGTGGAGTAGCCCAGCGTCCTCCACCCTGCGCAGCCATTTCCGTGGCTGCAACGCTGTAACTACCCCCTCCTTGCTTTGTTTCATAAGTTTGCTAGTCTCCAAATGTGGGAACTTTTCACTGTCTGCGAGGTCCCAATTTTCAAATTTCATCATGGGTACGTGGATCAGCACTGAGCCCTCAAATAGAATTCCATCTGGGAGGAGTGGGGTTTCGAGTGCGTTCTTAACGGTATCCATGTCCTTGGGTAGTTTTTCTTTCTCTTTCTGTGGGGGGAAATATTTGGACAGTTTTGCTGCAGCGAGCACTGGCTGAATGTCTTCCTCCATTTCTTTATCTGGTTCAATCTCTTCTAAAAAATCCTGAATATCCTCCTCCTCCTCATCTGTCTCAATATTAACCGTCTTTCCCTTATCTTCCATAGTCAGTTTACTAAACCGCGGATTTTGCAGAGACATATGAACTGGTCCTGCTCCCTGTGGATTCTTTTTGGGCCTCGACATCCGGGGTGATATAGGGTTTTCTGGTGCATCCCCTACTGGCGGCGTAGAGCTCTGCATGGCTTCCTTGGTTGTTGACATCATTCTAATCATGGAATCCTGTGTCTCCTTTGGCAATGTTTCAAACCATGGACTTGCTCTCACAGCCTCCAAACTTGTTAGGTTCATACCCAATTGATAGTGCAACAACTAAATTCTCAAAATGCCAAGGGTTGTTCAGTGGACAGCCACCTGTGATTTATAGGCCTTTTTGAATTCAAATTCGACTGTTCCCCCCTTATTCGGCTCATTAATGCGAGATTGGCAGTAGTCAGCCTCAAATCTAATTCTGACTTCGTTTCTTAATTGTCCGTCGCCCGCTCCTCGTTGACTTAACTTAGACATCTTGTCATGAACAGTGACTTCAATGGTCACTTCCCAACCTACCTGCATGACAGCACAACCCCTTGTGCATGTGCACGACTCGTGCGTCATACTGATCCTGCGTGCAACTTCTGTGTCACGCAGCTCCCATACAGACTCTTTTATAGTCTCGCGCTCTCTTTCAACTGCTTGGAGCACTGAGACTGTGCTTCCTATGGATAGTTAGGTGGTCACAACCCCGGTGCGAGGCTTCAAGTCACCTTTCAACCCAGTCCACGACCCTTCCTTGGTTACCCTCGCACTAGTCAGCGTCTCACGTTCTTCCTTATGCGGTGCACTTCCCTGGTTACTTTGTCTGATAAGGTGCGGTCGCAACTATGGTAGTATAGTCAGAAATTCTTGGCAGCAATCTTCTAGTGCGGTGGTAGGATTTCTCATACGGTGTCCTATCCTTCTGTCGACACGTAATACTTGCGTGATTTTGGGTTCCAGTTTTCTGATATCCGCGTCCATTAACATGCTTTTCTACTTCAGTCGTACCCAATCTTCTTCGAGTTCGTGAAGCTCAAGGTTCCCTCCCTGAATGGTTTCTTGAATCTGTATATATTCATCCTCACACGACTACATAATCCCTTTGTTCTGGTCCTCGCGTGCTGTCCCAACTATGGGAGCTATTGTATGGATATTCTTCATTGGTCTTATGGTTTCATCTCTTCTCGTCAGTGTTGGGGTCATTTCCGCATTCCAATTTTTGCTTATGGCCCTATATGCCCATAGAACCTTTGGTATGCGTAGGTCCCAGTCAGTTCGTCTCGCCTGGTAAACTCTATTCATGATTCTGCATATCTATTTGATTTCTCTGACATGGAATATTTGTCGCTTTTCCTGTTGTCGTGTTTGGTTTTGATTTTCGATCCTTAGTCTGGGATGTGCTTGCACAACACTCGTCTGCACCCATCGACACAGGTGGGCATGCAAGCTACTTCATCATAGTTACCCGGCTCTCATTCGACGCTGGGGACTTCCAAAATGATCTGGAAATGAGATCTTATATTATTTTTAAGGTATTACAGACTTGTGCATGGATTTTCCTATATTAGTTAGTGCAATGGATCGATAAGATTGTGAATAACATAGACAATGAAGCAGTTAAAGAACCATAATAGACAAACATACATAACAAAAAAAGTTTAATATGGATTCACCCAAAAATCCTGGGCTACGTCTCCTTGGTCTAGCCTTCAATGGTGACCTCTCTATTATGTCTTCAAGAGTAGAGTTTTATAAAATCCGAGCTCAAATTGAGTCTCAACACACAAATACAAATAAAAGGAGTTTGCTTGAATCCCTCATGCCTCTCTGAGTACACATACTCTTTCTTTCCTCTTTGTCTTTGTTTTTTCCCTGTCTCAGTACTAATTTTTCTCTATCTCCGTTAATCTGTGGCTTTAAAGTCAATCGATGTTGTCTGTTTGTTTCCCCTTCTCAGGCTCTCGGGCTCTCTGGCTCCCGTCCTCTGTGCACTCAAATCCCCTTTTGAGCATTATAAATCATGGCATAACATCTTCAGGGAAGGTGGCCACCTATTCTGCAATGGAAGGGACCATCGGGCCTTTGAAATCCCAAAAAATAGCATTTTCAATTTACACAGAGAAACACTGTAAAACACGGGAAAAGTCCACCAAATCGCTATTCATTGGACTTCAAATATTCATAAATCCGCACTATATTTCTATTGGGTCCACCTTTATATCATGATTGCATCACCACCATTGATCTGAGTGATCTTGATCCAACGACTGAGATTCATTTCAGGCGGCAAAGGTGTACGGAGATTACTCGCCCGAAAAGGCAGTTTTCTCACGACATGTGTCATTCAGTGGATGGGATCGGATGGAGCCCTGTCAAAACCACTTACCACCTACAGCCCGCCCGAAATCCCCCTTGTTTTGTGGTTTCCCTTTGTCTTTGGAAAATACATTAAAACATTGAAAATCCTGCAAAATGGCTCATATTAGACTTGAAATATTATACAATTGCATTAATAAACCCTTTCGGGTCCGGTTTCATTGCATCGGTGCTTTGTTCTTTGTTTTTCGTTTATTTAACGAAAACGTGAAATACAAAGGAAAACCTTGTTTTTCAGAACTCAAAATATATGTGTTTTCATTTATAATCTCGTTGGGTCCGGCTATCGCAGTCGCATGCATCGGCCCCATTTCTTTGTGTTGCCCCAGTGCGATATTGTGATGCGACTTGTCGCAATCGCATATGGCATGATCCCCCGTGCTGTTGTAAGCGCTTCGTTGTAATATGCTGATGGGACATGGTGGGTTAACCTAGGCCATCAATCTGCGTGCTTGATCGATGGTCCTCATTGACCCCTTTGATCGCTATCGCAACATTTATATGGTCCCCTCTGATAAGCTCTGCCTGCCTTCGTCGATTGCGATATGCCGATTGGATCTGGACTGTTGATTGGCCAGATCCGATGACTCTTGTGCAAAGTTGTTATAAGCCTCTGACAGGCCTCATTTCACCATTTTCTTCATGTTTTTCACTCCTGATAGTGTAATCTGCCTTTTTTAAAGGTTTTATTTATGCGGTAGTTTTTAACTATGTGGAGACTTAGAGGCTTTTAGGATCCATTTGGATCACACCTTCCCACTGAAAAAAGATTTTGGACCACCAAAAGTCGGTTTTTAAGCATCAATCAAGTGAGGATACAACTTCCTCACTTGTCCAATCTCTATTCATCTTGCACTGCTTGGTTTTGACCTTTGAGTCCGATTCTGAGGTACTCAACATCCTCTTGTGCGTCGTTCTCACCTTCTTGTCCATAGTTGTATCTTCCTACAACTCATTGAGATATTCAGACAACAGATCGTCAATAGAAGGCCACTGACTTTACTCTTCGGGATCTTCAATCAATGATGGTTCAAACAGTCTCAAGTTCTCTGCATTAACCACTGAATAGATGTGCATGTAAGCTGGCAAATCAAGGTGAAAAGCATTCTCACCAATCTTCTCAAGTATATTGAAAGGCCCATACCTTATTGGCTTCAGCTTCTTTCCTTCACCTTGCATTATGTATTTTCTGATGTGCAGCCAGACTTGATCACCAACTTGGAAGCTATGCTCAATTCGATGCTTGTCATACCTTGCCTTGTACTTAGCCTGGCTCTTTTCCAACTGTTCCTACACTACTTGGTGAATTTCTTGGATCTGTTCAATGAACTTGGTTTTCTTGTCCACATCATTGTGTCCATCAACTGCTATGTCTTTTCCAAGGACAAAATCCAAGGGAGACATTGGTGTAAAACCAAAAAAAGTCTCAAAAGGAGATCTTTGTGTAGAAGAGTGCTTAGCACAGTTGTAATCATGTTGCACATAACACAAATGTTCATCTCAAAGCTTGGGATGCTTGCTGCAATAGCCTTTGAGCAGCTGGATCACTGTCATGTTGACCACCTCTGTTTGGCCATTTGTTTCTGTATGAAAGGTTGTGCTCTTCTTCAGTCTAGTGTCCATCAATTCCCATAGACTTGACCAAAACTTCCCAACAAATCGGGAATCTCAATCAGATACAATGGAAGTGGGTAACCCAAAATGAACCCATACATGCTGAAAGAACAACTTCGTTGTTTGTTCAGCTATAATCTGCTTGTTATAAGATATTAAAATACACATTTTGCTGAACCTATCCACAATAACATATAAATAATCATAAACTTTTCTAGATTTTGTCAATCCCCCAACAAAGTCCATGGAAACACTTTCCCAAGGACGAGAAGGAATTGGTCGTGGAGTGTACAAGCCTAATTTTCTATTTTTGGGCTTGCTTTTATCACACATGGTACACCCTTTAATATACCTAGAAATTGTTTCATGCATTCTTGACCAATAACAGATTCTTTGCAGCTATGCAAATGTTTTACTTACACCAAAATGACCTGATATAAGAGAAGTATGTGCTTCCCGAATTATGTTAACTCTTTCAATTTGTGGAATGCATAAATTTCCCAAATGATACATGAGTTGGTCCTTAACGTAATAATCCAATTCTTCTACTTGTTTTCCATGACTTAAAGTTGCATATACATCTTTAAAATCTATATCTTGAGAATATTGTTCAATGTAACTTTCATGCATTACTGAGTTATGCTTAAGTATAGTAGATGCATTTATGATTGATCTGGACAACATATCTACAACTTTCTTGTGTATACCCTTCTTATATCTGATGACTAGATGAAACTGTTGTAGAAAACCCATCCACCTATAGTGTCTTGATTGCTGCAATTTAGTTTGTGAGTGAAAATAATGAAGTGGTTGATGGTCTATATGGATGATTGTTTCCTTGCCCATTAAGTAATGTTTCCACTTTTTCACACTCTGTACTAATGCATATAATTCTTTATCATATATGGGATAATGAACTATTGCGTAATTAAATGTCTCAAAATGATAACATATGGGTTTACCGTGTTGCATCAACACTGCTCCCATTGCATAATCACTGGCATTTATTTCAATCTCAAATGTTCTTTCAAGATCTAGCAATACTAGTATTGGTGTACTAATTTTTTCTTTCAAGGTGTCTAAGGCTTTCTACTATTTGCCTCCCCACTGAAACACCTTTTTCAATCCTATCAAAGCATGTAAGGGAGCTGCAATCAAGGAAAAGTTAGCAATAAACTTTCTCCAATATTGTGTTGCTCCTAGGAAACTCCTAAATTCTATAGCAGATTTGGGTTTAGGCTAGTTCACAATGACTTCGACCTTAGAGGGATCTATCTTCAATTCACCACCCCTTACAATATGACCCAAATAATTTAAAGATGTTTTTCCGAATTCACATTTTGACAATTTCACATAGAGATTTTCTCTTTTCAAAACATCTAAAGTCTGCTTTACATGCTTCAAATGTTATTCCCATGTTTTATTGAAAACAAGAATGCCATATACATATGCAAATACAAAATCATCAATAAAAGGCCTAAGTACAACATTCATAAATCTCATGAAAGTGGCAGGAGCATTAGTTAAGCCAAAAGGCATAACTAGCCATTCATACAACCCTTGCTTTGTTTTGAAAGCAGTCTTCCATGCATCTTGTTCTACAACCCTGACCTGATGATAGCCATTACGCAAGTGCAACTTGAAAAAGTAAACAACTTCTTTCAGCTGATCTAATAGATCATCAATGCGAGGAAGAGGATAATGATTCTTGATCATTCTTTTATTCAGTGCTCTGTAATCAATGCACATCCTCCACGGACCATATTTCTTTCTCACCAACACAATTGGAGATCCACATGGTGATGTGCTTGGCCTTATGAACCCTTTATCAAGTAGCTCTTGTACCTACTTCTTGATCTCTGCATTCTCTAAGGCGGATAACCTTTTATACCTGTAGTATGACCCCAAATCTTTCCGAATAGTAGAAACAACCTTCTTCTTCTTGCCATCAAACTTCTTGGTTTCAGCTCTGGATGCAAAGACCAGCAGTGTTCATCATCATGTCCACCCTTCTTGCAGTGAGTGCATGAAGGTTTGTCTTTCTGTACATTGTTTTCCTTCCTCTCTTTCCATTTTTTCTTCTTCTTTTCCTTGTTCTTGCTTGCAGTGGGTTTTGATGATCCCCCAATCTCTGGGTTCACATTCTTTCCTCTAGCCTCTAGATGTGTAGCCTGAACGGATACCTCATCTATGCTAGTGGGGTTAAACATGAGAATGGTGTGCCTCAAATAGCTATGCAGACCCCCAATATACTTCAATAAAGTTTTAGGTGAGTCTAGAGAAATGCCTATAATTAAAGCTCTTTCTCTAAATTCCTGGGTATAGCTTTGTACACTTTGGCCCTTTAATTGGTGAAGAGTTTGCCAACTCATCATCGCTTGTTGCATATAAGCTAGTGGATAGAACTGTTTTTTAAGGGAAGAAACAAATTCACTCCAAGTAGAAAGAATTTTACCATGCTTCTTCAAATCACCTTGGGTCCTGCCTTCCCACCACAGCAGGGCAGTTCCTCTAAGGCGAAGGCTAGCCAGCTGAATTTTACTCCTTTCTGAAACAATGTTCTGCACCCTGCAATACACATCAATCTGTCTAATCCAATTATCTAGCTTTTCTGCATTTAATTCTCCATCATAGATTGGCAAATCAAATTTTACATCTAATTTAATCAAAGATGTTTTCTTCTTTTTCGTTTCAGGGCTAGAAGGAGGAGTTGATGGAGGAGGCTCTTCCCCTTTCCCTTTGCCTTCTGAATGGGAAAATAGAAGAGGTTCCTCTACTCCTTTGCCTTGTTCGAGTGTCGAGGTGCTTGCACCTCAATCCTTCTTAAATTCTCGATACATTTCTTCCACCATGGCTCTCATGGTCATGAAACTGTCCATGAACTGAGAGTCTAATTCCAAGGGAATTTATTCTTCCATTTTCCTCCTAGGATAAACTCTTCCAATTTATAGGTTAGCCTCAACCAGTTCTCCTTCTCATAATTTGAGCTTTGACCTGGTTAGCATTCAACAATCCAACACAAGCTTGTCTAACCTTAGCAAACTTAAAGCTTTGATACCACTTGAACTGGAAATGAGATCTTAGATTACTTTTAATGTATTACAGACTTATGTGCATGGATTTACCTATATTACTTAGAGAAATGGATTGATAAGATTGCGAATAACATAGACAATGAAGCAATTAAAGAAGCATAATAGACAAACATACATAACACAACAAGTTTAATATGGAGTTCACCAAAAACTCTTGGGCTACATCTCCCTAGTCCAGCCTTCAGTGGTGACCTCTCTATTATGCCTTCAAGAGAAGAGTTTTACAAAATGTGAGCTCAAATTGAGTCTCAATACACAGATACAAACAATAGGAGTTTGCTTGAATCCCTCAAGCCTCTCTGAGTACACAGACTCTTTCTTTCCTCTCTGTCTCTATTTTCTCTCTGTCTCAGTACTGTTTTTTCTCTGTCTTTGTCAGCCTATGGCTTTAAAGCCAATCGACGTTGTCTGTTTGTTTCCCCTTCTCAAGTTCTCTGGCTCCCGACCTTTGTCCGCATGAATCCCCTTCTGAGCATTATCAATCATGGCATAACGTCTTCAGGGAAGGTGGCCACCTGTTCTGCAATGGAAGGGACCATCAGGCCTTTGAAATCCACAAAAATATAATTTTTCATTTACACAGAGAAACACTGTAAAACAAGAGAAAAATCTGCCAAATCATTGTTCATCAGACTTCAAATATACATAAATCTGCACTATATTTCTATAGGGTCTACCTTTATATCGTGATCGCATCTCCACTGTTGACCTAAGTGATCTTGATCCAATAGTTGAGATTCATTTTGGGTGGCGAAGGCATACAGAGATTACCCACCCAAAAAGGTAGTTTTTTCACGCCATGTGTCATTCAATGGAATGGATCAGGCAGAGCCCTGTCAAAACCACTTACTGCCTATGACTTGCTCGAAATCCCGCTTGTTTCGTGGTTTCCCTTTGTTTATGGAAAATACATTAAAACATTGAAAATCCCGCAAAATGGCTCATATCAGACTTAAAATAATATACAACTACATTAATAAACCCTTTCGGGTCCGGTTTCATCGCATCGGTGCTTTGTTCTTTGTATTTTGTTTATTTAACTAAAACACAAAATACAAAGGAAAACCCTATTTTCCGGAACTCAAAATATATGTGTTTTCATTTATAATCTTGTCGGGTCTGGCTGTCGTAGTCGCATGCATCAGCCCTACTCCTTTATGTTGCTTGGATGCGATATTGCGATGCGACTTGTCGCAATCGCATATCGCATAAGCCCCCGGGCCATTGTAAGCAATTCATTGTAATCTGTCAATGCAATATGGCAGGTTAACCTGGGCCATCGATCTGCGTGCTTGATTGATGGTCCTCGTTGACCCTGCTAATCGTTATCGCAACATTTATATGGTTGCCTCTGATAAGCTCTGCCTTCCTTCGCCAATTGCGATATTTCGATCGGATCTGGACCGTTGATTGGCCAGATTCGATGGCTCATGTGCAAAGTTCTTTCAAGCCTCTGATAGGCCTTATTTCACTATTTTCTTCACGTTTTTCACTCCCGATAGTTTTCTTCATGCGATAGTTTTTAACTATGTGAAGACTTAGAGGTTTTCTTATCCATTTGGATCACAAACCTTAAGTGCATCCATCTTCTACATTCACGCCAGTTTCCAATGGTCTTCTGATGTGTACTCCACCATCGTATAGGTGTTGCGCACAATGCCCATTCCAGGGCACTATACCATTGTTGTTCCGGTACTGCACTTTCAAATTTGTCTAAGAATTCATCCACCGTTGTTACCCCATCATATGCTGGCATTTCCCTTGCTTCTGTCGTCACACAACGCAGTGATATAAACATTAGATTGCATATTAGCGTTCTCACTTCGTGGTACTAGTTCTTCCAGCGTTCTAATTCTTCATCTGAATCCGAGTTACAGGAACTATCATGCTCCCATGAGAATCTCCCATCTGCAGTCGGGTTCACCCGATCCTGGTCTTGTGTCGTTATCTGGTAAATACAATCAATCTCATCATCGCGCACTAGTTCAGTGTAACACGCTCCCTCGACTGGGTCTAGCAGAACTACTATGTGTAAGGACTTTTTCTCGAATATCATCTTCCGCTTCTTCAAGTTAATGACTCCATTCATATCAGTGGCCCAGTCTATTCCTAGCAATGCATGATAAGGATTGTTGTCATCAACAATCTCTATTGCTTCAAAGTCTGTATGCATGCTTGTGCCTTCGATATCAACTATTACCCCTTGCAACCTCCCCATGGGAAAAATATTCTGTTGGTTCGCCATTCGTAATTGAATAGATGAGCACTATAACACAGGCCTGCCCATGCATTCCCATGTCTGCTTTGGTAACACATTCACGTTTGAACCCAAGTGTAGGATAACCTGATCCATTTCATACTCGCCAATTTGCGTTGTCAATCTCATTTCCCTCCCGGTGCGCAATGCATGATTTCCCAATTTTCGGACTACGTGCAATTCCCCTATCCCCACACACCTGGTAATCAACTCCTATAGTGCCTTAACTGCCTTATTGTCGCGTAGCAGTTTCATACATGTCTCCAAAAAGATAGTAAGCATAGAAGGATCTATCCTTGGCTCTGGTTGATCCTTACTTCCTGAAGGAGATGCCTCCATGAAGCTCTTCTTAGCTTCCATGAACGTCTCTTTTGCACATTCTAGGTCAAACACAGGTTCCTTTGTAGGAGCTTTGTGAACCCATGTATCTTCCTCGGGCTACTTCCCATTATCCTCCCCTGTGGTCGCACTACTTCTAAGTACCATATTTACATTTGGGTCTTCTTTGTGTGGTTCAGATCTCATCATTTGGATATTTTGAGTCGGAGTAGGTTGGAGTACCCCTTTCTTGTGCATCTATACGATCAACGTAGGAAAATCTACTTCTTCATGATCAAACTAAGCATAGTATGAAAAGGATACTTTCGTTGGGTTGGTACAATCGTGAGCGTAGTACCCTGGTCCTCAGTAGTTGTAACAAATTAACTATCTGTAGCCCCTTACTGGCCCCATGCCTCCTCGTCCTTGACCTCGCCCCTGAAATCTAGTGCATGTCATCCCCGCGGCTGGGTCAAGGCCTTTCATTTATGTCTACATTCTATAGGCTGGAGTTCGATCCATCATTAACTCGTAGTTGTGACAAGTACGCTCGTTGTGACCTACTAACCTGCAAAAATTGCAAAACAATTGTTGGGGAGTTTGCGTATACTTCTGCAACAAATGACAATTATCTATTGTGCGCTTTCCTCCTATCTGACAAATCGCACACCATAACGTAGGTGCTGCACTCGGGCCTACTATGCCTTTGTTCTCAACGGCATTGGCCCCCCTCCTGCCAAGTAGTTCGTGAATATTGGACAGTGGTCTTTTTCATGGCCCTGGCCTTTTCATTTTATGCACCACACTTCCTTGTGTGCCTCTGGGCGCGGTACCCTATCTTTCTTCAAGCTCTACATTTCTAGGTAGATATTTTGTAGTTGCACATGGATTTGTTCAAATCCCAACCTCAGATCCTGTATCAGTGTCTCATGCAGCCTCATCGCCATTTCCAACACTTCGGCTTGGGTTGAAAGCTTCTGCTGTGATAGCGCCGTCTTCAGCTGTGGTGTCAAAGATGCCACAAACCATGCACGATGTTGTGCATAAATTACCATCATATTAGCCTCATGTATCATACTCTTCATCCACCAATCCAGATCCCAGGGGGTCTCGCTTGGAAGCATTGCGATCTCTTTAAATCCGATGATTGACTGTGTCTCTGATTTCGGCCGGCTAAATTCTCTGTTCAATGCATTCTGGATCTTTTCTATCCCTGCATTTGGGTGGTCATTAGAGTGCTTGATATACCATGTCAACGCGCGATCCTACAACGTGTTCACCAATGTAGCCTTTTTAATGTTTTCGTTCATGAAAATTCCCTACTTCTCTGAATACGGGTAGCTTGATCATCCTCGCCATGCTGAACTGCGGGTTTGGTGGAGGTGGGGTGGGTGAAGATGGAGGTGAAGGAGGTGAAGCGGGTGGAGGCATAAGTGAAGGTGGTAACTGTGGAATGCGCTACCTTATCAAATTGACCACACTTCTTGAAGAGACCCGAGCGAGCTCTTCCTCACTCTCTCGTGAAGGTGAAATTAAAGGACCATTTCCTAATTCCCCGCTACCT
>APFE030394051.1:0-14312 GCA_000404065.3 Pinus taeda
TTCAGCCAATAAGGGGCACTGGGGTGAAGGAGCGAGGCTCCTTTTGAGTGGGCTTCCGGGCCTTTGGGCCTGTGGGCAACCAGGCAATTTATGGCCGAAATCATGGCCATTATTGGCACATCAAAAGGGTTATGTAGGGGTGTTCGAGGCGTCTTAGGTGGGGCTCTTTAACACTTAAGGTCTTTGAGTAAGCTACATGAGGGAAGAAATGTTGGATGAACATAACTAGTGGATGTTAAAAATTATGCAAATAATGGTTTGGAATTCTTGGTTTCTTGTTCTCAAAGCAGGTAACTCCCCTTAGAGGAAGAAAGCACTGAAGCTAGTTCTGGGTTGCTGTCATCAACAGGTTATAAGGGTACGTGACAATACAACAATGACCAGTACAAGGAAATTCAAGGATAGAGACAAGAGACCATGAGAGAGCAAGGTTGAGGATGAGCCAAGTAATGTTGGAAAATGGAGTGGGAGGTAATATCTCGACAAACTGATCCAACAAAAAATGGTTGCATATGTGGGTGGCACCAAAGAGGAGATTTAACAACTCATTGCTGAGTGGGAGGATGGCATCAACAGATTTGTGAAAGTGGGGACAGTGGACATGGAAGGGTGGAAAGTATTGGTTCCTCATCCAGGACACACTCGCAATAGAGAAACAGAATATAAATAGACTCTACAGATGTATTGGCTCCTTAAATGCCTCCTTGGGAAGGTGGTGGAACAAATCTGGATGACCGTCATTAAGGAATTTCCAAACTACAAGCAAGAATTTCAAAACATCCAAGCCTCATTGTAGAAACAGGATGGTTATCTTGGTCGAATTTAGAAAATTTTCTCAAGCATGTTCTTAGTGATTGAGCTTCTGGGATCAATACAAAGGACCAAAACCCAGGTAACTCGGCATCGACCAATCAGGATAACTAGGAAGATGAAGTCATAGATGTTTTGCTTGGACTGAATTTACTTTCCAGTTTGTAGTAGTTTATATATAGAAACACAACTCATGGTTGTGTACATGATAATCAAGTATATATAGCTTGGATATATAAACTAACTATTTTTTGCTACAAACTTGGTTTTCCAATGGGCAAGTTGAGATAACCTAAAGGGCAGGTTGAGATCACCTAATGAAGCTATGTGGTTGTAACATCCTTGCAAATATTATAATGAAAAAGAAAGATCTACCAATCTTAACAAACAAACAAAACGATTCTTGAAATTTATATTTAAAAAAAATTATTATGAAAATTATTTGCATTTTCTTAATCTAAATCAAATCAAATTAAATTAAAATATTTTTATTATTTACATTTTCTTAATTGAAATCAAATTAAATTAAATTCAAATATATTTTTTATTTAACATATTTTATAATATATATTTTAAAAATATTGTCATTCCTACCATTCTTATGTATGCTAGTATTTTTAAACAAAAATAATTTCCATATCTTCAAAATTTAATCTACTAACCTTTAACATGTCTAATAATTTAATCAAAATTAGTGGATCTTGTCAAAATTAAGTTTAATTTTCCCATTTAAAATTAAACTTAATAGATATTTTTCAATAAATATTTAAATTAAAGTTATATAATATGATGGTTTTTAAGAAATGTTATTTTATAAAATAATAATTATAATATTTC
Organism: Pinus taeda; assembly: GCA_000404065.3. Lineage (NCBI taxonomy): Eukaryota > Viridiplantae > Streptophyta > Pinopsida > Pinales > Pinaceae > Pinus > Pinus taeda. The sequence continues at coordinate 1,648 of APFE030394051.1, forward strand.
TGTCTTTTTTCTACATTTGCATTTAAAAAAGTATATTCGTTATGAAAATGATTTACATTTTCTCAATTTAAATAAAATAAAAATATTTTTATTATTGAATTTTTTAATTCAAATTAAATTAAATTACTTTTTCATTTAATATATTTTTTAATAAAATTGAAAGTTTTTATATTTAGTTTAAAAGAAAAAATATTATTACGTTGGTTAGTATTTTTAAACTAAAACCAATTCTGTATCTTTGAAATGTAATCTAACAACATTTAATATCTCAAAATCTTTATTTTCAAAACTTAATTTACCAACATTTAACCTATCTAATAATTGAATGAATATTAATGAATCTCCTGCGAACAAATATGTCATTATATTGCATATTATTACAAATTAATATCTAAATAATTTAATCGAAAGTTAATGAATCTTGTGCAACAAATACTCATTATATTCATATTATTATAAATTTTGGTCCAAGAAAGTTTCTCTTTCCGTCATTTTTATTTTATTTTCATTATTTAATTATTTACATTTTTCTTAATTTAAATAAAACTACTTTTTTTGAAGTAATAAATTTTAAATTTTTTACTTATTCTAAATAATTAAATTCAGAAAAATTAGTATCACTTCTACAATTCTTTCTTATATTTTCTAGTATATTTAAAGAAAAAATAATTCCCTATCTTTAAGATTCTTCAAAACATAATCTACTATCCTTTACCATGTCTAATCATTTAATCAAAGTTAATGAATCTTGTGAAAAGTAATATTTCAATTTAATTTGATATTATTACAAATATGGTCCAAAGAGAAGTTAATTTTCCTTATGTTATTATTCAATTTTTTTTTTATATTATTTTTTTTCCAATTATATTGGGCTATTATAATATTTTATAATTGCTATCAAAATTTCATTTAACACTTACAATAATGAAATAAATTTATGAATATTCATATTAAAAATTTAAGTTGAACTATAATTATAATCATTTTTATTATTTTTTGCTAAGTGGTGTGAGTATTTAACATGGTTGGATTTTCTTGGAGTTTTGAACTGATGTGAGTGCCTTAACAAAATACTCCACCACCATCTATTCTACTCCCCATGGAAAATAATTATGTTCATTTAAGAATAGTACCATAATTTATTATATTTATCAAAAAATATTCATTCATAATTTGTTTTGTAAATTAGATCTTGACGTGTTACTAAAAATACATTAACACTCCCCACTAGTTGTAGCATACACATTGATAGGGTACTTTCTTTGTTAATGATAGTGACCAATGACAAACAACTCACAATATCCCTCTCCTTATCCCTCTCTCTCTCTCTCTCTCTCCACTAACTCTCTCTTTTCACCGTTGTGTCTCTCTCTCTCTCCCTCTATCTCTATCTTGTAATCCAACCCCCTCTCCCTCTCCCTCTTGCACTCTTCCTCTCTCCCTCCTATCTTTGTCTTGTAATATATCTCTCTGACTACTCCCTTCGTGCTAGCTTCCATCACTATCTATCTCTATATACCTTTGAATCTTTCTTTATCTCTCCACCTCTCACTCTCTCTCTCCCATTCTCCCTCTCACCCCCACTTTCTCTCTCCCTATCCCTCTATTCCTATCCCTATGTCTCTCTCCCCCACTCTCTCTTTCTCCTATCTTCTAGTCTCTCCCTCTCTCTCCCTCTCCTTCTGTCCCTCTTTCTATATCTCTCTCTCACTTTCTCCAAACTTTCTCTCACTCCCTTCCTCTTGCATTCTATCTCTCTCTCTCTCTCTCTCTCTCTCTCTCTCACTCCCTCCCCAACTCTCTTTCACACTCACTCTCTTTATCTCCCTCTAGCTCACTCTCCCCTCTCTCCCTCACTTTCTCTCTATCCCTCCATCCATCGTCGTATTCCTTTCCATTCCCTATCTCTGTTTCTTCCCCACACTCTCCCTACTTCCACCACTCTCTCTATCTCCCTTTCCCTCTTCCTCTCGTGTACTATGTCTACATCTCCCCCTCTGTTTATCTCTCACTCTTACCACTTTCTCTCACTCTCCCTCACTCTCTTAGTCCCTCCCTCTATCTCCCTTCATATTTCTCTCTCCCTCTTTGTATTTTTATCCCCCCTACCTGTGTCTCTTTCCCTGTCTCTCCCACCTTTCTCTCCCTATCTCTCTCTCCCTCCTCTCTTTCCATGACACTCCCACCCCCAACCCACTCTTTCTCTCTCTCTCTCTTCCCTCCTCCCCCCAAATCTCTTTCACAACTTCCCACTCTCTCCCTTTCCCTCTGTACTACATTTTCCTTTGGTCCCTCCACTCTCACTATCTCTATCACACACACATAATATCTCATGTTTTCTCTCCTACAACCCTTCTCTCTCCCTCCCTCTATCTTTCTCCCTTTCACACTATCTCCCTCTCCCTCTCTCTTTTTCACAATCTCTCATACTCTCTCTCCCTCATATCCTCACTTTCCCTTTGTCCCTTCATCCATACACATATGCCTTCCCGCCTCACCTCCCTATCTCCTCGACCTACTCTGCCTCCTTCCATCACTCTCTTGGCCTTCCACTACATATCTCCCACTTTGTCTCCATCTACCCTTCTCTTTATCTCTCCCTCCTCCCAATTTATCTCACTCTCGCTCACTCTCTCACTCACTCCCTCTCTCTTCCTTCATGTCTCTCATTCCCTCTATATCATTGTCTCTCTATCTCCCCCTTTGTCTTTCCCTCCCTCTCCCACCTTACTCTCCCTACCTCTCTGTCTCGTCTCTTTCCACGACTCTCACCAAGCCCCCACTCTCTAGCCCCCACCCACCTACTCTCCGCACTCCTCCCCTAACTCTCTCTCTCCCTCTCCCGCTCTACACCACTATCTTTTTGTCCTTTTCTCTCTCTCCCTCTACCACTCTACACCACTTTCATTTTGTCCCTCTCTCTCTCTCTCTATATCAACCACCCTCTACCTCCCCAACTTTCTCTTTCTCCCTCTCTCCACCCTTGTTTATACGCTCTGTCATGTGTCTCTTTGTCCCCATTTCCTACTCTCTCTCCCTCTACCTGTCTCTCTCCCTCCCTCTACCCGTCTCTCTCCCTCCCCTCTTTGTCTCTTCCTTTCACACTCTCTCCCTCCACCTCTCTCACTATCGTACTCTCTCCCATTCTCTCTCTCTTCATATTCTCTCTCACTCACTCTCTCACCACTCCCCCATCTCTCCACCACCTCTATCTCCCTCTATCCCTCTCCTATCTCCCCTTCTCTCCCCCCATGACCTCTTTATCTCTCTCTCTCTCTCTCTCTCTACCTCCCTCTCATTCTCTCCCCCCTCATTGCCTTTCTCTTATATGATCCCTTCCCTTAACTCTGCCACCAACTTCTCTCTCTCTTCCTCCCTCCTCTCTCTCCCTCCCCCCTATATTTCTCTTTCTTCGTCTCTAATGACTCCGACTCGTGTAAAAAAAAAAAAATATTACGGTATGGTAATTAACCTTACTAGATCACATGACTCATTGACATAACTCTATACATCGTTGGAAGCCTAATGTTTAACTTTGGCACACATTTGTATGCGGTTATGGATTTTTCCAGTCCCAATGTAAAAGTTTTGAGGCTCATTTATTTCGCTGCTTGGGTGACATGCAAATGCTATCCATGCAACATCAGATCGAATGGTAACTTTCCGTCTTCACATGGTTTGGATAAGGTGTCATTAACCTGATTGCCTGTCCCATACATGGCTAGCAGACAAATCGAGTCGCATCATCGTGGGTAATCCCGCTTTAATTGATGGTGGGGATCTCTCCTTGCTATCCGGCGGCTGTAGCAGACTTGTGGGTTCCAACCTATACCGTGGTATAGGATGGTGAAGATCATTTGGAAGGGAAGCTCCTTGCAGAGCCAACTCTGGTAGGCTCATCCGATGCAACTCGAAGTGCCACCTTATCAGTTTTGGTTTCAGTGCTGGCAAATTTTGGGTTTGTTGTTCCCTTCAGGTAAATGATTTTTGCGGTGATATCGTTCTATGTAATTTCTAGGCTAGCACAACCCTTTTTCTGCATTAACCATTACCTCATCCCACCTTCCACCGTTTGCAGAATTTTGGTCTCGAGGGTGATAGTCTTTTGTAGCTTTGAAGGGGCTGGTCTTGTACATGGTGGCTCCACCCGACTCAGGTAACCATTCGATTAATTGCAATTATCTTCCCTCTACTATACTGTCACAATTTTCTATTTCATAATACTGACGCGGAATCTATATTTTCATGTCCTTGTTTGTTTGGCATATAGGTTGGATGCCTATTCTAACTCGATGAAACCCTCTGTATGCATGGTCCAGGGTTCTAGGAATGCACATTTACTCCGGCCAAGGCCCTTGAATGAAAAGTCTTCTTTCATTTATAGGTGGAAGGCTAGCAAAGAGGTGTTTCTCGGTTGGGAACCTGTCGAGTTTTGAATGCAAGCTCATGAGGTTGAGCTTGGGTTCTATATGTTTAGCTTTGTTTTCCTTGTTGTAGGAATTTGGCATTCGACCATAGTTTTAGTTTCATGATTCGGCCCTTGAGGTATGGCACAGCTATGCGTAGCCATGCTGCAGCATGATTCTCTCTTGCCATTGGAATGTAAACTAAGATATTTTGGTGGTCAATTCAGATATCGACGTTTATTCATTTGTTGTTATTATACTGCATGCTTTAAGGATATGTCTGTGATAGATTAAATGTGAAGTTTTCATCCATGGATGCTTGGTTCGGCTAGCTCTAGACTTTGTAACTACGATTTATTTATCTGTTTCACAATACACAATCTTGTTGAATATATCATGTATTTGGTACTTGGTCTCGGACCTGCTTACTGCCGCAGGCATAATGACACTGTGTTTGGTTTTTTGTTCCTTCAAATACCTTACTTAAGGGTTGTAATACCAAGGTATAAGGCCTTGGCGCACCTAAGGGTTACCGTCTGGCCTAAACTAGGCTCAAACTCTGTTCCTAGGTTTCCATCCCAAGGCACTGTAGCTCAGTCTTAGCTATAGCGCATGATGGGCTCTATTTCCATGTGTTAATAGCAAGATAGACAAATAGAGCAGTAGTCTTTGTTTACACTATTTACAGAAATTATCTTTGGTTCTAAGAGATGTGAATTTCCACCCAATGTTGCGTGTGAAAGAGTTTCAAAACATGAATAATTTACTATCCTCCCTGGTCTTTTATATCATGTACGGTTTCTTGTTGCACTGGTTTATCATAATTATTAATTCAGACAATTTCTTTTTCGATTTATTTTCATTGCATGGCACTGTTTCTAAATATCGATATACTCTCCTTACCGCAGGGTTTTCTTTGTTTGTTCCTACACTTGTGGAAATACTACGTTGGCTAATGCAAACTCTGTGTACCACCTTTAAATAGATAAAAGAAACAGAGGGTTATTATTAAGACTCTATGCTAAGGTAAACCCTATACCTATCACCGTCCCTCCATCATCTCATGATCCTAATGTATAAAACCCTCGTTTCACTTTGACTCTAATTAAATGAACTCTGATGAGACTAACTCACAAAAGTTAACTTTCAGTTTAATACAACTATTAATTGGATGTCCTTTGATAAGGCTGGTTCATAGAGAGAAATCCTTTAGTTCACTGCAAATATTAATGAAATTCAGGTTAACACTTCATACCTGGTTTTCTGTCCAATAAGTAATTCCAAGAATAAGTCACCTCTTCTCTCTACAGTTGGCCATCCACCCGACCATCAGATTGTCCTTCGAGACCAAATATCCCCCCTGGCTCACTCAAAGCAAATAGTCTTTGGCAATTTCTTGCGCTTTATTCCCTTACCATATGGTGATCACTAGACTTGGCAAGCTTCCTCCCTCCTACTCACTGTCAGTCCTCTACCGCACAGTTCTCCCCTTTCCTTCCTTTTCCCCAGAAGTCACCCATGGTGGAGGGGGAGGCAGTTAGGGTTTGCATCTGTTTCTTTTTTATTTAAAAAAAAAGAAGAAAAAAGAACATAAGTTCCCTCCTTAGAAGTTACATGATATTTCCGTGACGAGGAACTCATTTCTTTTTATTTACTAATAATAAAATGTCAATTTATACAGTAGATAATACCATCATTTATCAGGTTGTTTCTTTTTTATTTTAACTATGGTAAATAAAATATGTACAAAATTATGGGGCTATTACATCTCCCCCCCCTAAAGTTGGACATTGTCGTGATGTCCTTCAGTTATAAACAGCTCTCGGTAAGCCTCTTTCATGATTTCTTCATCCTCCCAAGTGGCCTCATCAGGCCCAAAGTGTTGCCACTGCACTTTTACTTGGGTAATAGCTCACTTCCATAGCAGTACTTCTCTCGAGTCGAGAATGTTCGATGGCTCGACCAAGATTTCTCCTTCCGGTTAGACCTGCAACATGCAACATCCTAAATTAGTTTCTTTAAAAGAGAATCTTTAGACTGGCCTACCAAAAGTAATTCTCACCTGTATATCCTGCCATCTGATCACATTTTTAGGATCATACACATATTTTTTTAATATGGAGACATGGAAGACATTGTGGATTTGTATGTGACTTGACAGGGCGAGCTGGTAAGCCACCAGCCCAATTCTTGCTAAGATCTGGAATGACCCACAATATCGAGGTGCCAACTTGGCACACCAGCTCCATTGCAATGTGCTCCTTTTTGCTTGAATCCTCACATATACATGATCACTGACTTGGTATTCTTTAAACCTCCTCTTCCAGTCAGAAAAGTTATTTTTCCTATCCTGAGCACCTTTTAAGTTAGACCATAGATTTTTTACCATTTCCTCCATTTCCTTAAGCATTTCGGGCCCTAACATTAATTTGTCTTCTCGCCGACCCTAGCTTGAGGGGGTGCAACTGTTCTTCCCATACAAAACCTCAAAGGGGCTCATTTGTAGTGAGGTATGATAGCCATTATTGTATGCAAATTCAAGCAAGTGCAAATACTCTTCCCATTACATTTTCCCTTAACATGTCTAACACCACTTGGTTTACACATTCTGTTTGTCCATCGGTCTGGGGGTGATACACTATACTGAAATTCAACTGTGTCCCTAATACTATAAATAATGTTTTCCAGAAAACTGATGTGAATTTCACATCATGATCCGAAATTATTTTCCTTGGTAGCCCATGCAATCTAAATATGTTTTGCATAAAAGTATGGGCAATCTGTACAACGTTGTAGGTGGATTGCACAGGTATATAATGCACTACTTTACTTAATTTGTCTACGACCACCATGATAGAATCATTATTCTTCCTTGTCTTAGGCAACCTGTTATGAAGTCCATAGAAATAGTTTCCCACTTCCATGTGGAATGGGTAATGGTTGCAATAACCCTGCGAGGTGTTGATGTTTTGCCTTAATTTGTTGGCACTCCAAACACCGTGCCAAATACTCAGCCACATTCTTCTTCATACCCAGCCAATATTATTCTTTTTAAAGTGTTGTGATCATCTTTTGATACCCTGGGTGCCCAGCATAATGACTTCTATGAAATTCATCCAAAATCAAATTCTTAATGTTGTTTTGATTAGGCACATACAGTCTTTCCTTGTAATACAACATTCCAGCAGCATCCACAGTGTAATCTTGTTATTTTTCTTTGCTGGTAGAGTGATGTACTTGTTGTCTTATTTGCTGATACACCATATCTTTCTCTGCTACCCTTTGAATGATCTCTGCAAAGGGACTTTTCCACTCGCTGGATGAAATTTCATATAAACTTTGTAATTTCTGACCTAAAGCGTCTGCCACCCGGTTCTCTTTTCCTTTCAAATGTTTGATCTCGAAATCAAAACCACCTAGAAAATCCACCCACCATGCTTACCTAGCATTTAGGGTGGGTTGACTAAAATAATTGGTTAGATTGTGGTGGTTTGTTAATAAGAAAAAATTTCTACCCATAAGGTAATGTCGCCACATTTTCAACGCGTGAATGATGGTTGCCAATTCTAAATCATAGGCAGAATAATTCTGCTCATGTTCTTTCAGTTTCCTAGATTCGTAAGGAATTACCTTTCCTTCCTGCATCAACACACCTCCTACACCTTCTTTGCTTGTGTCAGTGCACACCACATACTCTTTGTTAGGATCAACTATTCTCAAAATGGCGGCAGTGGTGAGCAGATGCTTAAGCTACTCAAAACTTTTTTGACATTACAGGGTCCATCTGAAGGCTCTTCCTTTTTATGTAAGGAAGTGATAGGATATGCTACTCTTGAGAATCCTTCAACAAATTTCCTATAATAGCTAGCTAACCCCATGAATGATCTGATGTCTGCCACATCTTTAGGCATTGGCCACTCCATTATTTTCCTTTTCTTTTCGGGATCCACTGCGATCCCTTCTTTCATGATCATATTTCCCAAATATAGTATTTCTTCCTTGAAGAAGTCACACTTGCTGAACTTGGCATATAACTGGTGTTCTCAGAGGGTTTGCAGCACCAATTGGGGGTGCTCCTTGTGTTCTTCCATAGTTCCAGAATATACCAATATATCATCTATAAAAATCAGCACGAATCTATCCAAATATTGATGAAATATGTTGTTCATCAAGCACATAAAAGTTGTGGGGGCATTAGTTAAGCCAAAGGGTAGCACCACAATCTTGTAATGTCCATACCTCATTCTAAAAGTTGTTTTAGCTATGACTTCTTCCTTAATCCTCATTTAGTGATACCCAAATGGAAAATCGATCTTGGAAAATATTGTTGCACCTTTCACTTGATCGAAGAGTTCATCAATCCGGGGTAAAGGATACTTATTTTTTATTGTTAATTTATTCAACTGATGATAGTCTATGCACATACAAAGGGTCCCATCCTTTTTCTTAACAAACAATACCGGGGCTCCGCAGGGTGACACACTGGGCCAAATGTAGGATTTGTCTAGCAATTCTTGTAACTGTATTTTCAATTCTGTCAAATCGGGTGTGCTCATTCTGTAGGGTGCTCGGAATACTGGGCCTACCCTAGGCATTAATTAAATAGTCTAGTCTATGTCCTTTTTAGGTGGTAGCCCGAGAATCTCCTCCAGGAATACATAAGAAAATTCTTGAATTACTAGGATGTTTTCCAACAGGGCTATTTTATTTTTCGAATCAGCATAACCCACCTAAATGGCATAAATCTGACACCCTTTCGCAATGCATTTTGGTAGATGAGAGGTGATTATTGGTTGAATCTGCACTGGTTGCTTAATCCCCTGCATCTCCTGCCTTGCTCCAAGCTCATCCTTATAATATATAGTCTTGATTTTACAGTTGACTATGGACTAGTAGTTTTCCAACTAGTCCATACAATTAATACGTCTTATGAGCCAAGAGGAAGCATATTTAAATCTCCCTTCATCGGATGTCCTGCTATATTTATGGGGCAGTTATTGACCTTAGAAATTACTCGTCTTTTTGCCCCTGTAGCCAACTGTAGTAACCATGGGTTTTTAAATTTAACAGGTTGCAATTACAATGCTCCACAACTCTAGGACTAATATAACTTAATGTGGCTCCAGGGTCAATTAAAACAAATACAGTAAGGTTTGAAATTTTACCTTCGAATTCCACCATGGTCGGCTGGTACTCCGCCTGACGATCTTCCAGGGCCGCATTAATTCTTCGTAGGTTGCATCCTACATCACCGACTATAGATGCTTTGTGGATTTGGGAAACCTGTTCGGTCTCTTTTCGCTGTGGGCAATTTTTAATGTAGTGAAGCCCACCGCAACCCCAACATTGCACAAGAGGTCTTTCTCTCTCTTCACTATCCATGTTTCTCGGTTTTTCGCTGATTTTGGACTCATTAGGAGGCTTTGATCTAAGTGAATTCTTCTGTAAATTTCTGCTATTCTATCCATTAGCGAAACTCTTGTTACTACTACCACGATTCCCTTTATTGTTTACAGTCATTTTGTTGCTTCTCTTATCATTCCATTTAGTACCTGAAGTTTCTCCCTTTTGTTTACTTTGCTGGTAACAAATCCTGCCTTTACGTATTACTTCATCCACGGTCTTTGGATTGTCAAACTCGATTATTTCCCTCATGCTCAAGGGTACTACTGACAAGCCTTTGTACTTTTGCATTTTCCTCTCGAATATAAGACACATAACGCAGTAAGGAAGTAAAGCGAGTAATAAATTCATCCATGGTTTGCCGTCCCAATCGCAAGTCTGGAATTCCTTAGCCTTCTCCTCATAGAAATGCTCAATCAAGTATCTTTCTTTAAAGTACCTTTGAAATTTTTCATAGGTAATATTCTGCTCACTTCTTTCACAATTTTAACTTCTGCCAACCACAGGGTGGCTTTTCCATGCAATTATAAAATGGCCAACCATGCTTTGAGGTTGTGGTCATGCTCGTATAGCTAGAAATATTTATTCATAATAATCAACCATGCCTCAGTGGCTTTCTCCAATTCTCCATCAAAATGTGGCGGTTTGATCTTGCGGAATTCCCCTTGCAACTCTATCCATTGCCTTTTTGAGGTGTGGTGCTCGGAAGCATTATCATATCGTTCCTCTTGTTCCTCCTCCCTTAAATAAAAACTACAAATCACTTTTTAAAATGTTATAAAATGCTTAGTGTTTATGGTTTAATGATCATGGTTTGGGGTTTAGGGTTTAAGGTTTAAGGCTTAGGGTTTATGGTTTAGGGTTTATGATTTAGGGTTTAGGGTTTATAAGAATTTAGTAAAATATTTTAATAAACACTTAACTAAAAGTGTCAAAATACTTTTTATAATGTTATAAAATGATTAGGGTTTAGGGTTTAGGGTTTGGGATTTATGGTTTAGAGTTTATGGTTTAGGGTTTAAGGTTTGGAGTTTGGGTTTAGTTTTGGGGTTTACTGTTTAGGGTCTACAACATTTTAGTAAATTTTTTTAATAAACACTTAAAAGAAAGTTATAACAATTTTTAAAATTTTATAAAATTGTTATGGTCTAGGGTTTACAGTTTAGGGTTTAGGGTTTTGTTTTTATGGTTTAAGGTTTAGAACACTTTATTAAATCATTTTAATAAACACTTAAATAAAATTTACAAAATTCTTCTTAAACTATTATAAAATTCTTAGGGTTTATGGTTTAGGTTTTAGGGGTTGGGGCTTAGGGTTTAGGGTTTAGGTTTTGGGGTTTAGGTTTTAGGGTGTATGGTTTAAGGTTTATAACAATTTAGTAAATTTTTTAATAAAAAATTAAATAAATGTTACAAAATGCTTTTAAAAATGTTATAAAATGCTTAGGGTTTAGGGTTTAGGGTTTATAAAACATTATTAAGTGATTTTAAAAAACACTTAAAAAATGTTACAAAGGACTTTTGAAATGTTAATTAATGATTAGGGTTCAGATTTAGGGTTTGGGGTTTAGGGCTTAGGTTTTATAACATGTTATTAAATTCTTTTAATAAACACTTAAATAAAAGTTACAAAATTTTTTTTAATAGATCATAAAATTGCTTAGATTTAAGGGTTTAGGGTTTGGGTTTTGGTTTTTAGGGTTTAGTGTTTAGAGTTTAGGGTTTGGGGTTTATAACACTTTAGTAAATTATCTTATTAAAAACTTAAGTAAAAGTTACAAAATCTTATTAAAATGTTATAAAATTCTTAGGGTTTAGGGTTTAGGGTTTAGGGTTATAACACTTTATTAAATGCTTTTAATAAACACTTAAAAAAGTTACAAAAATGTATTTTAAAGCATTATAAATTTCTAAGAAGAATTGATGATCAACTTATTGCAATCCAATAGTTTGTACAACAATTGGTTGACCACAGTAAGAAAATAACTCCTCATGTAAATAAATTGCAAGATAAAGTGATAGTTCAAGGGAATGAAAAAACATCCACTATAATTCAAAAGGCTGACCAACAATTTTCCAGAGAAAAGGAAGAGTTAAAAAAAAACATTATATCACAGAGCCCAATGTTTTTAATATTTTCCTAATATATTTATCACCCACATGCAATCAAACATAAACTCAATAATTTCTAATTTGAGAATTGTACTCCCAACAAGTAACTCAACCTCGAACAATGTCTGCCCATGAGAATTAGGTTTTATAGGAGAAAAATATTAATCCCAACTACAATAGGAGTAGAGACAGTGTTTTAGAGAAGGGAACAGAGTAAAAGTAGAATCTTTGAATGTTATTGATTATTTTCATGGAATTGTTAATAAAGTCCAACTATATTGATTATTTTCATGCAATTATTAATAAGGTGCAACTATTAGAACATCAAATACTAGTTGATCAAGAATTGTCAAATACTAGTTGATCAAGAATTGTCACAACACATATCACTAGCCGACAAAGTACAATATTTGAAATATTTAAAAGCATTTGATGCCCATGAAAGTATATTTTCATGGAAATGGTCTATATTCGATTAAGATATTCAAATTCTTGCACCAAATAGTTATCAAACAACATTCCCTTTGAATTCAACACTAGCACCTGCAATATCACAATCGTCTCGATCATCTTCCCCACGACATAAATTCAATCTATTTGAGCCAAGCTTTTAGGATTTGGTCTCGCTTCTGAATAACAACATCACACTAAGGAAATTGAAATTGAATGTTCTAATCAGTTAGCCAAGGAAGGGAAAAGAAGAGGAATTCTCATTTTAAATCTTGCAGAAGTAATTCAAGAAGT